>PVKA01014169.1:0-53105 GCA_004027165.1 Ctenomys sociabilis | reverse complement strand
ATACCTGAATTATATCAAAAATTCAATAATTATTTACCTAGTGGATGACCATAGTACTAAAAGCTGACATAATATCCTGTCCAACCACCATTAGTGCAGATCTTGCCTCTCATAGAATTATGTAGAAGCACAGCATTATCTATCCCAACTGTACTGTCTATACACACACATCATGATTTTTTCTTTCTACACCCCTTCCTCTGTCTACACCTGTCAAAAGTGGGCACTCCATTGACATTCAACTAACTTAGGTGCTTGAACTCGACACCACAATCCAACACAGTCCAGCATTCTACAACCATAGTGAGTTATTCAAAGAAATTGTCGACCATATCCATTTACAGCTCAGCTTAATATTATGGGCTCACGATGTATACTTCATTTTTCTACTTTTCTGCTGGATGGTTAAGACCTAGGTAGATCAAGACTTATATACCAACACATTAACTTTATATTTCCTATGTGGTCATTGAAGTCCTCTCAGGGTTTATCTTGTAGTCCTGTACATTATTCTGTAGTTCCTTTGTCTGTGTCATCCATGTGGATGAGTCACAGCCAATGCTTGACCAGATTGCAAAATTAGCATCTTGCACTGTTGCTGTACCAACTGAGCTACACAGCCCAGCCCTCAAATACAGAATTCTCATTTCACTAAATCCAAATCCAAGAGTCTTAACTAATTAGAATAAAAATATACACATGCAGTGTTCTATTGAGCATGGCTAAACATAGGAATTTTAATCAGTTTTAGAAATAAAGCATAATTAAAAAAATCTCAATTATCTGCTAGTCTCTTAAAAAGCTGCAGGCTCACAGAAAGTCTGTGCTCTCTGCTAGAGAAACGTTAGAAGCACTCGTGTCTGCTGGACGCTGGTGTAAAGAGGTCGCAGACCTGCTGGCAGAGGACCAGGAGGCTGGCACTCTTCCAGAGCCAGGCAGGGTTGAACCGGTTCTGGCATGTGCTGGACTCGCTGCCCTGAGACTAGGGCCTGCCAGGCCCTGGCTGCAGTGGGTCGGTCATGCGTGTGCACCCCATCTGTGCGGCGCGGAAGGGGTTTCCTCCTGCGCAGCACTGTGCCCCTCCTGCGGGAGCCCACGCCAGGACCAGCTGCACCCTCTGCCCTGGGAACCCTGCCTGCTGTGCTTTGCACCTCACCTACATTTACTGCAGTTTGATTCACTGGCTTTCAATAAAGACAACATTCAATTCAGTAAGAAGTCAGTATGCCCTTGGGTTCTAACCAAGCTTCCATGTGGACAGGAGTGGCTTCCAGCTCTCTGCCTGTGCAGTGTCCCCTCACCTCTGAGGACCATCCTGGGCAAGCCTGGCCTCCAGGCTCCCTCTGTGAAGTTTTCAAGTCGGGACACAATGCAGCCTGAGCCCCAGTCACACGTGTAAACTGCGGAGTACAGGGTATTTTACAGCATGTACAGATTTTCACAAGGTGTGGTACTCTTAGGAGGAACTCATATTTACCTATGCCTGGCTGCCTGATATTTCAAAACTTATTTCTTTTTAATTTTTAAAAAATCTTTTATTTGTTTATTTATTTTGTGGAGGGTCTCCCTATGCAGCTTAGACTCATAGTGACTCTCCTGTCTCAGCCTCCCCAGTGCTGGGATTACAGGTGTGCACCCCCCCCCCATTTCAGAGCTGGCCCAGAGAGTGGGGGATTCCGAGGCTGGGATGCCATGCAGTACTAGGGATCAAACCTGGGTCCTTGTACTTGCCAGCAGGCATTCAGACCACTGAGCTATGTTCTCAACCCCCAAAACTTCAAAAAGGATAAAAACAAAGAAAAAAAAAAAGTTAAGTTTTTTTAGTCCACTCTGTTGTTGTATATACATTGCAATGGGGGCTAAGAAGGAACTTATTAGCTTTCTTTTCCTTTCATACAGATTTATGAGAAATACCAAGATTTGTATACTGTGGAACCAAATAATGCTCGGCAGCTGGTGGAGATCGCAGCCAGGGATATTGAAAAACTTCTAAGCAACAGATCGATGGCCCTGGAGGTGAGTTTAAATTGGATCAGTTCCTCTCGCTCTTTGCTCCTGCTGGCCTCGAAGGCATTGCTCATGCTTTGGGGGAGGTTTGTTTTGCTTTGCTTTGCTTTCTTCACCATAGTAACCATGTTTATCTAATGTGTTCATTAAAAAAAAAAAAAATGACGCCATAGTTTCAGCGGGGACCCACAGTGTTCAGGTAGCTTTTCTGTACATATTAGTTTCTTTTTCTGTTACTGTACTTTCCAATATATATCCTAATTGAGGTGTGCCTGTAGTTAGTTATATGCATGTAAGTCATTATGCACAGCACTACAACGACCAGAGTTAAGTCTGCCATGCAGGACGAAGTCTTCCTGATACCCTGGAGCTCAGTATCTTCCTACCTTGCCCTTCAGCGTCTCTGTAAAGGAAGCCATTCTCAACAATGACGAATGGCTTCTTTGTCTTATGAAAATGCTTGAAGCTCCCATCACTGTGTTGAGAAGCGCTTCTTTGGTACACTTCTGAGCTTTCTCGCAGTTGTAGCATTCTGCACACAGCTAGCTCGCTTTTCTTCCTCCGATTCAGGTAGGCCTGACACACCTGCATGCATTTAACTTCAGTGCAGGTTAGAGCAGTCCCACCTATTCACAGCCGTGTCCTGGGCATGCAGTGGCTGCGGTGAGTGTGGACAGTGCTCTCCTCTGCAGTCCTCCTACAGGACCTCCGGGTCATGGAATCCAAGCCCCCCAAGGTGTGGGTGGATGTGCACGCCCCTTATATCAAGTGGAGGAGTGTCTCTGTGTACCTCATTCTCTTGTGCACCTTACAGCACCGGTGGAGGACACACAACACCTAATACACCATCAGTGCTGTGTAGTAAGTGGTTCTGTTGGGCTGCCTAGGTGGTATCAATAAGAAAAACACAGCTGTGAATGTTCAGGACAAACTCAATCTTTTCCTTATTTTCCTATGGGATTGGTTGGATGATGCAGAACACACAGAGCAAATATAACTGAAAACACAGACAGCAACAACCACAGCAATACAAGAAGGTGCTCCTCTGTTCAAAATTAAATATTATTTTATGAGGATATATCTTAATTCATTTATCCTCTGTTGGCAAATTACTATTTGGATTGCTCCTAGGTGGCTTGTACTATAAAATAATGCTGGTAGATTTTCTGGAACAAATGTTCCAGCATGCATGTGTCATAATGGAGAGTTCAACTGGGGACGATGGTGCATACCGCTGGTCCCAGCACTCTCAAGGACTGGACAGGAGGATCTCAAGTTCACAAAAGGCTGGGGCTGTAGCTTTGTGTGAAGGCTTATGCTTGTGCTCCCTGGTGCCACATCCACAGAGTTGACAGAAGACAGTGAAGTCGCTAGAGTATAGGAAGTCACAGTGCCAGTTTTAAGAAGGTATGAGAGTCGTTTCCAAAAGACTTGTGTGCAGGTAGGCCTTTGCTGTCAGTACAGACCCCAAACCCATTTCCTGGACCAATGTGGAAGTGAAGGTGCCCTAGGCCTGGGCAGGCAGTGGGCGTCAGCAGTGCCCGCTCGCGCTCCCAGAGGTGCAGCCCCAGCTGTGGAGCGCCATGCTGTCCTTCACGCAGCCCTGGACGCCTGCTCTTATCTTCAGCATAGTCTTAAAAAAAAAAAAAATTAAATGTTTTCTTTTTTTTTTTTGTTAAAGAAAATACGGATAGCAATATAAAGAAAAAAAATAGAAATATATAGAATTCCACTAAACAAAAATCTAAGAATTGGGCAGTGTTCTACTACATAGTGTTGTCTTCAAATTAGCTTTTCAGATTACAAGATATATGTGTGGAAAATTGGAAAAAAAAGAAAAATGTTATAAGAAATTAAGATGAGAGAAAAATGAAAAACAAAAAACATGAAAAAGGAAGGCAAGAAAAAAAATGGCATGTTAACTACTCTTTTCTGTAGGCCAGCAGAGCTATATTTATATAGGATGGCTTGCACAATTGTGCTGGGGATTTCTGCAGCACAGTCTTACTCTACAGGTTGATTTCTAGGCTCCACATGCTTGGTTAATTTATTTTAGTCTTACACATGGAAATACCTTTCTACAGCTTGTGACTTATAACTTGGTTTTGATAAATTCTTAATTTTAATGCAATCAAAACCAACTTTCGGGGTCTGGGGAGATAGCTCAGTAGAAGAAGCACCTGCCTGGCAAATGCAGGGTCCTGAGTTCAATCTCCAGTACTGGAAACAAACAAACAACTTTCATTTTAATTACTTCTAGTATTTTGTGGTGTTAGATTTAAGAAATCCTCTTCTACATTGTTTTTTATACCCAAACCTCAAAATGTGTTTTAGTCTTTTAAAAAAATCTATTTATTTATGTTTTATGTGTTTGGTATAGGGTTTCGCTATGTAGCTCAGACTCATAGTGATCCTTCTGTTTCACCTTCTCCAACACTGGGATTATAGGCATACATCACCATGTCTGGTCTCTGTGGCTGGCTTAGCACTGGGCTGGCATGGCATGTGGTACAGGGACTGAACCTGGTCCTTGTGTTTACCAGGCAGACACTTAGACTGCTGAGCTATCTCTGTGGCCTTATTTTACTCTTAATGGTTCTGTTTTACCTTTTCTATTTAAGTATTTAATCCACTTGCAGTTGATACTAGTATGTAATTTAGGCTGCAATTCAAATTAATTTTTTCCTGAGACCATTGATTTTTTTTGTTTTATTTTTTGGCTGAACTGGGGATTGAACTCAGGCACTTGTGCTTGCCAGGCAAGCATTTATCTCCCCAGACCCCCAGGACCATTGAGTAAGCAGTTTCCTTCTTCCTTTAAGGTCTGATAAGCAAGCAAGGTATCTGATAGGCCAAGGTCCTCACCACCATATTTATGTTTGGAAGGATCCTGCCTATTCTTGAGCCTGTACTTATAATCTAAACTATTGTTCAACCTTCCATTATCCAGAAAAATAGCTACTGGAATTTGTTAGGTATATTGAATAGACCAAAATGGGAAGAATTGACTTATTTTCTATTTTGTCTTTTTTATTTGTAAATAGGATGGTCTTTCTGCTTAGCAAATTTTTCATTCATTCAGTAGGATTTAAACATTCTATCTAGAGTTGTACATGTTTTGTTAGATCTGCTGCTGAGTCTAATAGGTGAGTGCACTGCCACCAAAATTTGTCCCCAAATCACCCTTTATTTCCTGTTTATTCATCAGTCAGAGTTCAGATTCTTAGCCTGATATGGTTTGGTTCTCAAAAAATTTCAATGAGTTCTTTTAGCATTTCCAAAAGTGTTTATTATCATTCTGAAAGTACCCAGGATGATCTTAATGAAGCGTGGTAAGAATTATCCATCATACGTATGTCATATGTCATATTGCTGTACAATGAATAGTTGAATTTATAAATATCTCTCACTGAGTAATCCATGCTAGGTAAACTTTTACGACAGGAAAACTCAAAGCAATGTTACCTGCAATTTTAGGGCTTTGGACGCAATTCTTAGAGATGTAAACATTGGTCACAGAAATCAAAATAAGGTGTACTTTCTATTTAAGTGATTAGGACCAGGGATATAGCTTAGGTGTGTAATCTTGGCAAACACAAGGTTCTAAGGCTGATCCTCAGTACCAAAAAAATCTCTATTTACATGGTTAATATTTTGGTGACAGCTGGCCACAGTTCTGTGTATTCTGCTTTTCTTTGCTCATGTTTTTCTCTGGATATAGGGAGCAGGTAACGTGAACACAAATGTGCCTCGAAAACACTGTAGAGTGGAGGAATATAGTTTATTATGTAAGCCCTTGCAGTTCTTTTTTCTTTGTCTCTTTGTACTCCAGATGTGTGCATGTGTGTGTGTGTGTTTTAAGTACTAGGGCACAATTCAGGAGGCAGGAGAGTAACTGAGTGTAGAATTAGATTTCATGTCTGGGAGAAAGATTCCTGTTTGTTTTCTTACTAAGTTCTTTATTTAACTTATTTGATTCCACAAAAGCAGGAAACACATTTAGTAGGGAAATATTTGGAGGCTAATTATAAAACAGGTGCTACATTATATTGGAAATGAATTCAAGATGGCACTATTAATTTGCTTCTATGTTTTGCTACTCCAGGAGACACCTGGATTAAAGGAACTTTGATGTATTGGGGTTGGACCAATGCAATCTCACATAAATCATGTGGAAAAGCCATGAATATACAAATCCAGTGTAGATATTGGAATTGAACACCAGTTAGATGTTACTGAGCGGTGCTACTACACAGTGCTGTCTAACTGCTCCCAACAGCACTGCGGTCTGGATGCCATCCTTGGACTCATTCAAGGCCTCATAGAAGCCTGGGCCTCAGGCATGTAGCCCAAGAAGCTTGTGTGTACAGGACTCCCCAGACTCGAGGGTGCTTCTGGGGCCCTGAGCCCTCGGGACAGCACAAAGTGTGAGGTGCTGCTTCTCCACCAGGTGCGCGAGTGTGGCTGACACATCTGGTGCAAAACCCAGCAGGACTGTGACATGTGACAGGCTTGGTGGCCGGGCTTGCTGCAGTGGTGCATGGTGCGGTCTGTGGTCCTCCAGATGTGCGTATGTTGTTGAGCAGAACAAGTATGCAGAAGGAAGAAATGACCCCCAGCTGCTCTATGTGGTATTGTCCCTAGCTAAGAGTCAGTCTTGTTAAATGAAGTATCCTGGCACACTATATTCTGGAATGTTCTGGGCTTTTCTCAGAAGCACACACCAATTAGCTATGCAAAATGATTCTGTGAAGACTGGCCATGTTGGCACATGCCTATAATCCCAGCTTTTGGGAGGCTATAAACAGGCAGATCACTATGAGTCTGATCTAGTAGTGAGACCCTAAACACCCTGTAGACCCTTCCCTAAAATACAAAAATAAATAAATAAACAAATGAATGAATAAATAAATAAATAAAATTTCATGTTTAAAAATGATGCAGTGAAATAAAATATATGGTGCTGATATAATTTTCCTTTTTATTTGAGTTTGAAAACTATGTAATTATTCTTCAATATCAGGGTTATCAACCTAAGAAACTCTTGAAAATATGTATTTAAAATCTGTGAGAGGAAATTTGAATTTGCTATTTTTTTCTGTGTACTAAAAATTGAATCTTATATTTGATAGTTTATTTTTAAAGAAATATAAACTGTTTGTGCTTTTTGGTGCAATCACTGCTTTTGAATAGCTATAAGCTCTATTTTGCATGCATGCACACAAATTTTGTATATTTAAATTTAAATTTTGTCACTTCCTAATTAAAAACTCAAATAGAACGTATTATTGTTTTGTGCTTCAGTCTGTGCTTGTGTATATGTTTGATTCTAAACTAGCCCCCCGATATTTTATTTTATAACTTCGGTGTTTTATTTTTTTTTTTAAACTTTCTTTTTATTCTACACTCAGAGTCTATCAACCATATTCAGGAAGAGCTGAAAGGGAAATTGTTCTCCTCCTCCAAAAAAAAAAAAAAAAAATTGCTTTTTTTCTGAAGCCACCTGTTTGATAGGCCGACTGCTACCCTGAAGCTGCCGTGAGGTGACATTGTGGGCAGTGAACTATGCTGTGGCTCTGGTGGTGCTTTTGCATCAGGTACTTAGAGCCATCCCAAGGGGCTGGCAGGTCACATATTTATTTCTTCATGTTTTGTGGAGGAGGAAGCATAGAGGACCGAGTTCCTGCGTAGGTAGCACCAGGCAGCACCAGCATTCAGCTTCAGGGCTCTGCTTGTAAATCCAGACCTGATCCATGGCAAGCCCACAGCGGTAGCAACAACCTTACTTCCCAAGTAAATCTGCTGAAGGATTGTCTCTCATTTGCTCCAAAACTGGCACAGAAACTTGCTAACACCTTTGGATTGTTCTTAAGGCAACCTCAAATCAATGTTTAGCAGCAGAAAAGAAACAGTCACTTAAAGTACCATTAGCATTCATTGCAGCCTGAACTTAACTGAAATACCTGCAAGCACTAATTCACGAGAGAAATCTTTTCAGCAAAGCAGGGCCGCCTCCCACAGTGCCAAATGAGAGAAGCAGGTAAATGAAATTGCTGGAGTCACTCTTCTGCAGCCAGCCCAGCTACAGGGGTCTGCTAGGAAATGAGGGTCTCCAGACATTTTGCTCAGAGAAAATAGGATCCAGTTGATAATAAACAAATTTTTCCAATAACACTTCTCCAATTATGGCATATGCTGTCTCCCTCTGGTTGTCCTGGTAACTTTAATTAAAGCTGTTTCCGTCTATCACAAAGCTTTAGCTGCTGTAATATGCCCTAACTTTTAATGCAGCCTTGACATTCAGTGTCTTGCTGGTAATGAAATGGAGAAAATGACAAATGTTTTTGCATGACTGTTGAAGTAGGCTGCGTTACAAGAATGATGAGATTATGGTTATTGAACTCATTTTTCTGTGTTGCGTTAGCTCCTAGGCCATGGGCTCTGTCTCTCATGTGTGCCAAGAGCGCCCAAAGAATTTGCTAGACCTGCAGAGTTTTGGTCTTCACTTCTGCATTCTTTAATATAGAAATCCAGAAAAGAGTTTAAGAAAAATGAAATCTAAGCAAGTGACACAAGTTGAAAGGTTTTAGACATTCACAGAACAGGCAGGATGATCTCCGGGTCTCCCATCTGCTGTGGGCAGAGTGGAGCTGCAGTAGAATGGATTGCAATAAAGCCTGGGGCTCCTGAGGCGTTGTGGTGCAAGGCGGGGGGAGAACTGGATTTTCTCGGGGTTCAGGAGGAAAGAGAAATGCGCAGGGTGGCCAGAGGTGGTTGCTGGACGTAAAGGCAGGTTTGCAGTTTGATGGAATCTGACATCTGAAGAAAGAAAGGGGGCGGAGCCTGGATGTTTAAGTCCAGTTCCAGAGACGAAGGGAGGAGATCAGGGTTGCAGGAAGGCGAGCTGGAGCTTTCACCAGGGGCCAATTATTAACTGTGAACGCAGAGCTTTATGTTTGCAGCCACTGTTTATTTTTTCTTGATCAAGTAGGTTACCTTAAATGCCAAGGCTAAGGCATGGGGTCTTGGGGTGTGGCAGGAGTCGGGGGAATAAAGTCAAGATCGGTGCCTGGGGTCTGCTGTGGTGAATTAAGATGATGGGTAGATAAAATTTAGAGTGTTTCCAGGGTTGAGAAAAAAGACACCAAGTACTTGTCTATCCTAGCTGGGAGGTCTGGGCTACCCATAAATTTCAGAGCTGTCTGAAAGCTGTGTGCCTGCGTGTGTGTTTTGGTCATTCATCCAAATTTGTCCTACAGGCTAAACGTGTTCCATTTGAAGCAACTAGGAGAAAAGATTCCTTTGGGAGAACTTTGAAATATTTTGCTGTTTCTTTTCTCCCAGGAGAAAATATGCGTACCTTTCTCTTTAATCTTAGAGTAAATGTCTTCAGGAGGGTTACTCTGGTAGCTAATATAGCTCCCTGGAGGCAGACAGATACAGCAGGAAGGGACTCACTCTTTGTTTGGTGTAGCTGAGATTGCTTTCCTGTCTTTGGATGCTGTCCCTGCCTGTGGGTATCTCTCACAGGGAGTGTGGCTACAGATACCCGTGGTGGGGGTGAGGCTTGCGCCAGCTTCCTGTGGCACAGGCTCGGGCCAGTGGGTACCCTGGCCTGGCACTGCTCCTGGACTCAGGGCTTCCAGGCTGGCGGTGAAGTCTGTTATCCAGACGGGGGAGAAGTACAGTGTCAGGCGCAGTCTGTGTGGTTGGAGTGCTGGCGCCAGCCCCGTGTGTGGAAGTGTGGTGTCCTGGCTGTCTTCAGGCAGCACAGGAGCTTGCCAGGGAGAGCCAGGGAGGTGCCACCACCTGCCAGCCTTAGTGCGCACCCATGCGAGGCGTGCTTGCACAATGAGCATGTGTTCAGGTTAAAAAAATATTGCAGTAAGGGGCATATGGCCATGAATCCTTGCAAAGTGCTGCTCTGCACTTCAAACACACCAGCCCACTGCTGTTGCCACCCTCTGGGCAGCTGGAAGCCCTCGTATGAGTCTGTGTTTAATTCTGCTGTCCTGGATACCTTGATGTCCTGAAGGGATTCAAATATTTCATGGCCATATTGACTTTGGGGAAGAGCCAATAGCCACGCAGGGCCAGGTGCAGAATGAGGTGGTCAGGCACAGTGTGACGTCCTCATGGGCCTGCCTGCCCACTGGAGAGGACAGGGCAGGAGCGTTCAGCGTGTTCGCAGTGTTTATGACCATGCCTTGCAAAGACATGTGAGAGCCCTCCAGAGCTGCTTTAGTGGCAAGAGGGAGGGGATGAGTGGATCTCATGGGGGAGGGGCGTGTTTCGGGGGCGTCTGTGGCTGTCTGGCTTCTGCTGTAATGCAGTAGTCACTTGCTGGTTCACAGTTCAACTTTGGCAGACTCATTGTTTCGCAGGTTTTTAAAAAATACTGATCTAAATTATTTATCGTGGATTTTTCACTATATTGTGGGATTTTGCAGTACCATATAGTACACGTGTGTTGTTAAAATTACATATGTTTATGAGTTTAGAAAATTGTTAAGAAAATTAAAGGTGTTTTTAAAAGTGTGGGAAAGACTTATAAGAGGGTACGGAGGTTTATAAAGCATAGATATAATGTTGCCACTTCGATGATTTTCACTTAGTGAGGGCGTGTCTGGAACAAAATGTCCATGACAAGTGCAGGGCCACTGTAAAACTTTTTTTTTTTTTTTTGGTGGAACTGGGGATTGAACACAGACTCTTGCACTTGCCAGGGAAGTGCTTATTCTACTGAGCCATCTCCCTGGCCCCAAAACTTTTTAAATTTAAATATCCACAGCATCTTTGAGCCACCCTGTGTAAGAGGGAAGGAAAGGCCCTCCTAGCCACTGCTCCTGAAATCACCCTTTGAGACCCGACAGATGGTGTCACACTTTGCCTGTGAAGCGTGTAGTGGTGACACTGTTGTGTTTAGCTAGAGTGGGGTGGCCACTGTAGAGCAGTGACATCCCCTCAGTTAAAATATTTTCAGGCAGCTCTTCTCTATTAAAAATTTCTCTAGATGTAATGCTAATTTTAGAGACAAGAGTCATCTTAGTTATATTTCTTGTGGTTGAGACAAAATACCCAACACCCAGAGTTAAAGGAGGAAAGTGTTATTTCAGCTCACAGGTCTTAGGCTTCCACTCATGACCTGTGGGCTCCAACACAGGGTGGCTGGAAGAGAGGCAGCATGGAGGAGAAATGGTTTTTGGGGGCAGAGGGCAGCAGAGCAGAAGGCAGCCGACAGCAAGCAGTGGAGCAGCTGTCTTCTGTCCCTTCTGTTCTCTCCAGCATGGGCCTCGCTCTCACCCCTTCCCCTGTCTGCACCCAGAGCAGTGCCAGACCAATCGGTGGAGCAGTTTAGTAGCCAACACCCTTAATCCCGGCATCACAACCACCCCTGGAAAGCCATAAGAAAAGTGTGGAGCAAATTCACCTGAAGAAAGCAGAAGGTAGAAAAGGAAACACTCATTTCTATTAGATTTGCTTTTTAAAATGTAGAGTAGCAACTTTTTGTGTGAAGATTACATTCCTAAATAATCAGCCTTCCTTTTTTATTTATGTAGTTGGTACAGGGTTTCGCAACACAGCTTGGACTCCTAGTGATCCTCCTGTTTTCAGCCTCCCCAGGGCTGGGATTAAGGCATGTGTCACCACACCTGGACTTGGGAGTGGTGGAACCAGGGATTAAGCTCTGATAATGGTGTGGAATGAAGGAGCCCAGAGGGCAGGTGGACATGTAGTGTGGATGAAGGCCAAGCCCATGGCGGCCAGTGGAGAAACAAGAACTTTGGTTAAGGAATGGAGTTTATAAAGTGAAGCATGCTGGGTAATAAGGTACTGACATAAGTGAGTGACCTGCTGATTCACTGGAACAGAATGAACAGGTTCGCAGTAGGCATTGGCTCACATTTACTGAGTGTCTCATGGGTCCCAGAGTCCTTCTGCCTTGGTAGCTGGAGCACAGCTTCTGGTCTGCACCATAGAACTAAATCTTCACTTTATAGACAGCAAAGTAAGAATTCACAGGAGTTCTGCATTTTGCCTGACCTTGCACAGCTAGCAAATAATTCAAACTCAGTTGTGCTGTCCACAGGAATACTTGGTGGTGTTTTGCACACCATCTCGCTGGGCACAATTCCTGAGTTTCAACTGTTCCCCACTTAATTTTCACAGTTCATCATCTAAAACTAACAAAGGCTGAATGCCTTTACTAAATCCTCTAGGGAGTGAGGGATGTGGGTTTGAACTTAAATTTTCCAGCTGTCGGCAGCGTTCACCATTCTTCTGACCTCCAGGACTTCTCTGTTTCCTTAGTTTCCTCAGTTTCCCAGTCCTTTTACACTCAGGTGAGAATGCTCTGCCCAGGCAATATGTAGCTATTGAGAAAGCCACACTAACAATGCCCACAGGACTCCCTTCATGCCCCCTAAGTCCTTCACAGTTTGGCTAGCTTATCAAGTAAAAAAAGACACAAACAGAATATTCTCTGTTAATGGTTCCTGGGATGGAAGCCTTTGATGTCTGAATCCAGCCCTCATGGACCTATGAAGAAGGACTTTTGTTCCCTGGCTCACTGATCCTTGCAAGGCAACTGCCTACATTTATTTTCTTCAAACCCAATGTTTGATAGTACAAATTCTGAGCAGAGTCTTGACCTGCATCCCAAATTTGATTGGTACAACATGAGGGTTGGGTGTGGAGGCTTTGGAGGCAAGGTGTAGGCAGGCAGCCTGCACACCTGGGCATCCTGTCCTGTGCTCTAGTGGGAAGAGGTGTGTGCTGAGCAGCCCCTCAAAGTCCCCTTTATCATCTGATCCATGCACGTAAGGACTTGAGAAAAATGTATTTCACCATTTAGGTTCTACAAGGTTGGCTGTGAGTTTCGATTGATACAAATAGATTATGCGTGTCTTGCTATATATAACAATGTATCAGAATTTTTACTCTGAGCATGAGGTTTTGTGGACCAGATTTCTGGCTTAGCTGGGAGATGCCTCTCCGTCTTGGGTACCACTGGCAAGTGTAGTATGTGGTAAGTTCCAGAAACATGCCTGCATTTCCTAGACTATGTGTGTTAGCAGCATTGTTATAAGTTTTTAAAATTCCCAGTAATTTAATCTTTGGGGTCAGATGGAAGGGTGGGAGGGCAAGAAGTGCTATGTGTGTAGAGGGATGACCTCAACTTGGTCCACTTCTGGGAGGAGGGTCCGTCTGCCTGCAGCCCTGCCACTCCTCCCCACACTCGGCATTTCACATTTCACAGCATTTCTTCTGATGAATATATTATTTAAAGGTTAGCAGTGAAGTGTTTTTAAACAAGCCTTTCTGTTGTGAGTCGCTCCCCTCCTGTGCTGTCCTTGTTAGCATGTGGTAGCTGCCGGCAGGACGTGTGCCTGAGAAAATCCCGGTTGGTCATCACTCTTCACCCAGAGAAAAGGCAGATGAGTGTGGCAGTGTCCTGGCTCCTTCACAGAAGGCTGGGGCAAGGGAGGTGTCCACGCAAGGGAAACTTTTTGGGAACTGTGGTTCTCCATCTTAAGGATCAGAAGGTGGTGGTCAGGGCATCTGTAAGAGCGTGGCTGCACACCACTTAGCGTGGACAGCACACAATGTGGGAAGCATGTGCAACTGCAAAGGCTGAAGGAATGGGGGCTTGTGCGTGCCAAGGGGGAACTTGAGTATCGGGTGATTGGGAGATTCATAACAACCCTCAGTGTGAAGCACGTGTTAAAAAGTCAAAAAGGATTTCAAGATGGTGGCAGAAGAGGGAGAAAGCCAGTATGGATCTCTCCAGGTGTGGGCACAGGCTAACAGCACAAGTCCACCTACACCCAGGAAGCCAGCACAGGCACCACGTACCCTGGGCTAGAGCTGCAGGTCTTGTTCCTTAAATAGATGTGCAATCTTCAAATTTACCTAGTGACTCATGAGCCTACAAAATCTGCAATATCATGGAATGATAAACTCAGAGGATGGTAGAGAATCCGTGGATCATCCTGTTTGTTTTTACAAACCAGCAGATGATCTGAAAAGAAATGTCCTCATCTGAATATGCTAGTGAATAGTGTTTTGTATAAAAATAAAAGTGGAGAACAGTGCCACCATCTCTGCTTCACACAATGGAATCCTCAAATAGCAT
The DNA here is from genome assembly GCA_004027165.1 of Ctenomys sociabilis. Lineage (NCBI taxonomy): Eukaryota > Metazoa > Chordata > Mammalia > Rodentia > Ctenomyidae > Ctenomys > Ctenomys sociabilis. Next base: position 38,962 of record PVKA01014169.1, on the reverse strand, counting down.
CTCATAGCATCCCTGAAATGCAAAGACAACCCGACTAGGTAGTGTTTGCTAACACCAGTCACTGTTTGGCCATTTATAGAGTTGAGCTAAAAGTGATGTTCTGACAGCTAAATGGTGTTAACTTCATTTTCTTATTTTGTGTTTTTCCTTTCTTCCATCAACTGTTACTGCCATGGTCTGTGAATTCAGTTTCCAACTTTTACTGAGGAGTAAGAAGATAGAGCCCTTTAACGAGATGCCCAGCACCACCTGGAAAGCTTTTGAGTTTTATTTCTTTATGCACACAGGAGATCTTTTGCACCTGCACTCTGTAATTTGTCAGTGTGTGTGAAATCAGGAGCTACTTAGGCAAAAATCTGCACTTTTCTTGAAGTCCTTGGACACCATTTACTACTAGCACGATGGGCTATTCCACTAATTTAATTAAAGTCTAGTAGACTCATAAATCTTGGATGAATTGTGGGGATCCATTTTGAGGCATTTACTTTCTAGTCAGGCAAATGTCTAAGTCACCAAAGTTAAAGAGTTCCCCGTTCTTTTTCCAGATGTTATTAGTAGTGAGGCTTTCACAGCTGTAAAGCACTATTGGTGCTTAGCTTGACTGTAGGTATTGCTGATGTCTGTCCCCTGTCTCATATAAACCTGGTTGCTTTCCTGGCCCCCATGTGTGCTGACTGGGTTGACATTTGCCTGGTGACGTCAAGGTTCATCTTTGCATGTCATTGGTCTGGGGGTCCTGGGTGGCAGCGGCTCTCTGTGGCTCATGGCGGTTGGGGTAGCTGGCCAGTCCCAGCTGTGTGTGGTGCATGGCAGCTGAGCAGTCCTTGTCACAGGTGTGGCACTCAGTGTTCTTTGCACATTGACGCATTGGTGCCTTGCACCCTGTGGGAGGCAGGTGTGTTGCCCGTCCTGCTGCTTCCGTTAGGTGTGTAGTCTGCTGCCGCCCCATTGCTTCCACTAGGTGTGTAGTCTGTGGGTCAGGAGGCTCAGACTATACAGCTGTGCAGCACAGGACGCTTGATGCCCCGGGGCCTTTCACTCTGTGCTTTGCAGGAAGGTGCTGTGGGTCTATGAACTAATGATCCTCAGTTTTTAAAATGTTTCCTCTGCAGAAATAATGTCTTTTTCATTTTGCACTATCTTCTGGAAATTATGAAATGTCTGCTCTCTGATTCTCCTAGAGAGTGGAGGCCAGAATCTGTTGCACTTCAGTGTGTGATGAGCGAGTCTGGGTGTGACGGGGCAACCGTGTGCTCAGGTTGCAGCAACACTGCCACATTCCCAAGGGCTTCGGTGGGTGACAGTGTCTGTGACAAGATTCACCCAGGGGTGTTCTTTGCTTATGGATACTCAACGATATCACAGTAGCCAATTTAAGCAATGAAAAATGTACAGGCTGAGTGGGGCGCTCAGTGGTACAGTGGCTGCTTCACATACATGAGGCCCTGGATTCTGTCCTTAGCACCACAGGACTGGATGAAAAAGAAGGTAAAATCAAAAATTCTCTTAAGAATCCACAGTCCAAAGGAAAAAAACTATCTCTTAAAGTTTGATGAATGCTCTTTAAAAACATGTATTTTTTTTATTTGTGTATAAAATTTAAAATATTTTATGGAGTTTTTTGGAAAGTATTACTTTAGATGATTGCTTTTATAATTTGTGTTATTCTGTTATTTAAGTATATTATTACTTTGCATTCTTTTGATAGAAATTCAGTGTATTTCAACATAGATGGCACTGCTATTGTTTGTAGCAAATCTTTGTGTGTATTATGTCGTAGAAATGGAATAGGATTACACCCTAGAAGTGAAAAAGTGTAGAGGGCGTATTATTTACAGTTTTGTTTTAAGAAAGTGGGGGTCTTTAATACTCACATGAGTTTCTTTTCTCCATTTTCTTTGTTTTTACATTAAAGGCTCCCTATCCACATGGGTAGGAGTGAATAGGCTCCTTTTGCCCAGTCTTGAAATTAGACGCCATCCTGTAGGTAGGACCTGATTTGAATTAAGACTGATTGCAGTCTTAATTGTTATGATGGTGCCAGGAACCACGCTCTGAGCTGCAGGATACTGATGTTGTGGTTGGCCCCAGGGGCAAGCAGCTGTCCGCCAGACGTCCTTTACAAGCCTGCAGCCTCTGAGCCCTGGACCTGATGACTGTGCACGTGGGGCGCCTGTGCACTGCCGTGCTGGTGACAGCGACCTTGCTGTCACAGTGCTGTGTTCTGAGACATCCAACACGGTCCAGGACTGGCTGAGAATAACAACCTCATTGTGCCATGACAGCCGAGGCGTGAGTCACCAAGGGCTGTGTCATTAGTTGTGGGGCTCATTACTCCCCAATTACAGCTGCTCCTACAAGCGGCCCTCTGTTGTGCCCGAGTCCCTGTTGTGGACACTGCTTTTCTGAGAGACTAGCTCTGCAGTGGGAGGGCCAGCAGTAAAGAATCATGACTGGTTTGCTAAAAGTGGGTTCAGAAAGAATTTATTGTCTGTATATTACTGCCTTGGCCACGCCCTGGCATACTTTGGCCTTGTAAGCAAGAAAACAATTGATCCATCACTGGCTTTGGTATTTGTGCACTCGGAACATGTGCTTAATGATGTCAGCTATTCAAAAGCCACTTTTGCTTGAAATTTGTCCTTGTGAGTTTAACTCTTGCAGAAATATTATTTTCATTCGGTTGCTTTGCACATGTCAGCTTCACCCTGCAAAGGGGCTTGTACAAGCTTCATAATTCCTGATGTCTTTGTCAGTAGCTAGATTTTGACTCAGTCCTTGTATCCATTCGAATGAAACCAATTCTGGCAAAGGCTCAGTGGTGCACTGACATTTTTGGTTATCTTTAAATTTTTAAAATATATATAATGGAATGGTAATTAGCATACAGGTAATGTATGAACGACTTACATGTAAGAGCCACAGTGTAAGGAACTTGTGTTTGCTTCCTAAACCCCACTGGTAACACTGTGTCTCTGTTTTACTAGCTATTTTGGTCAAGATTTGTACCCAGATCCGTGTAGCTCCCAGGCTTGCTGATTGCACTGTTTTTCACTCTGTTTTTCTTTCTTTTCTGGCTCTTGGTCTCCTTCCCTTCTTTCTCTCCTGTCTCCCCCTCTCCCCTTCTAACTCCTCCTCCTCCTCCTCCTTCTCTATTATCCCATGTAATAAGGGGGGAAGTAAGCACAGAATTAGACTGTGTCAAGTATCTTACTCAAGATCATGCGGATCTAGTTTGGTATCTTTGTGTTGGAATAAGATTGCATATTATCATGTTTTATTTTACATCAGCTGTTCCTTAGAAAAGTAGTAATGATAGTTTATTTTAACTTAATTACAATGTATGTAAAAGGAGAAAGCCTGAAGAAGAGAAGGAGGAACAAAGGAAAAGGCGTGCAGCCCTGACATTCCCGAGTCTGACTTGGGTTAAGTATTTACATAAAAATGTGGTTTTATCTGCCCTTGGAGAATGAGATGGGCTTTTATTGAGCAGACTGCAATCCCTTGGGCTTGTAAAGGGAAAGCTGAAGTTATGCACAGGCCTGGGCTGGCCTGGGCTGCTGTGCCCCTGAACTGATGCTGCCTGTGTCTTGGCAGTATTTTAGGAAAACTCATGTTCTTAAACCTCACACAGTCAAGGTATAGAGACCCCAATTAATTAAATTCTTATTCAGACCTTGAGCTTGAATACCATGCAGATATTCAGTCTCCTTATAAGCAGTGTGTCCATTGACTTTTTTGGAGTGATCTATCCCAGTTCCTTATTCTCTGCAAGTGAATTTCATGTGCTCTCCTAAGCTCTGAATGTAGGCAGAGATACACAGCTGGGTCAGTGCTTGGCATCTGCAAGCAGAAGACATGTTTAATTAGCCTTCTAATTGGAGTCAGTGCAGATGCGGGGTTTGTGTATCACAAACCCAAGACTTCGCACCCCAGGGAGGGGGCAGGGCCATAGTGGGGACAGGGAGGTCAGGAGCTGTTTGTTTGCACCACGCAGGTAGCTAGGAGACACTCAGGGCTTTCCTTCCTAATGAAGCACACCGATCCCTAGTGTGCGCACGGGATATTTGCCCCAGGTAATTATTCACTGGAGTTTCGTGATTTCTACAAGGGTGCTGGCCTGTGGGAATTTCTTGTTCCTTAATTTCAGGGATGCCAGTCACTGGGCCAGAGAGCCAGGGTTTCTTCCTGTGCTGTGCTTCCACGAGCAGATTCCTTTTCTTCTTCCCGGCAGCCTCTGGTCCTCAGCTGGCATTTCCCATCCTGGCCCAGCCTGTCATCCTCCGGAGCCAAAGCAGCAAGAGGCACCTGGCACCTGCTGCCCACCTGGAGACTGCACGGCCTCTCCCTCCTGCTGGGATTCTCTGCTGCTCCCTGGGGTCTGAGACAAGTGCACGGATTCCAGGCAGCACTGCCCAGCAGCTTGGGTGGCTTGGAGTAGACACAGGGAGAACAGACGAGTACTAACTGCACTGCTGTCCATGCAGGCTTCATCTTTCTTCTCAGCTGGCCTGCAGGGGAGTGGCCCTGTGATCTGATTGTGTTTTATTGCCACTTGAGTAGGTGGCCCTTACAGAGGCTGGCAGTGTGGATCTGCCTTGTGTTCAAGTGACAACAGTAAATTTCCACATCTCCACTTAGTGATAGTGCTTAGAAAGCTTTAGCATACACACACGTGAGGCAGTGAGCTTTGAGGATTTGGTGGCATTCTCGGTAGCTGGTGCATGTGCGGGCCAGGGGACAGGGCACAGATAAGCTATCACTCATGACAGGATCCCACGCAGCTGATGCGCACCAAGGAACGCCACCCTGTGCAATGTGTCCTTGTCACCCTGCTGTGGGGTCTCCTGTGCCACTCTGTAGCATCAGACATTTAAGTAGTGCCCAGTGACATACTTAGATCTATTAACAAATTGCTTTAGGTTTTTTCTGCTAGCAGTGAACATCGTGCTCCTGTGTGTGGCCTGATTATCAGATAGAAAGTCTTCCCAGGGTCCCTGGGCAGCAGCTACCCGGGTGGTCAGGTTGGCATGGGGCGGCCAGGAGAGCAGAGACTGAATCCAGCAGAGGTCAGGATGTTAAATGTTGCCTCTCAGTGGTAATCAAGTAAAAGCTGCCATTTTTGGAGCACAACATGGTATTTCTCTCTTGTTTTATAATCTCAATACTAAGGTTTGAACTCAGGGCCACACACATATTAGTCAGTTGCTCTAGCAATGAGCTGTGTCCCCAGCCCTGTCAGGCACAATATGTACATTAGGTTTGCTTTTATTTTGGAGGATTTTCTGACCAGTATTTTGGTACCAAATTTCCCATAAGGCAAAGCAAAATACATTTTTTAAAATAAAGCTTCTACTTTGTCACATTGATCTAAAGAATTAAGTATACGTTCTTGCTGGTATTTGCAAAATGTAACCAGTGATAAACTAAAGCTTCCTATGGAAGGAGAGAAGCGAGTTACAGTTTCATTAACACTAATATTTGTGAGCATTAGTTGATTCATATAGAGAATTAGCCATGTGGATAAGTGCCACAATTGTCTTACTTCTTAAGGATGATTTAATTTTCTAGAATCTTAATTTCCCTTCCTTAGGTTATCAATGGAGGATGACATTTTGAATTAAAGAGGTGAATTCCAAAACTATTTATTTTAGTGTTGCCTCACCTGATTTATTTTTTCTTTTTAGTTTGTCTTTACTTTTGTTCTTATTTTGTAATACTTTCAATCCTTTGTAGTGAAGTTTCTTTCAGCACTGTATACTTTTAATTTATTTGTTGTGGTATCAGATCTTGAACTCACGACTTTGGGCTTGCCAGGCAAGCACTTATTCCACTGACCTATCTTCCCAGCCCCATTTAATTTTTGATACCACATGGTAATGTTTGTAATTTGAAGGAAGGCAGCCTGTTCTCAACTACTTTAATGGCTGAAAATGTTTTTGTTCTTTCCAGTTTTCCATATTCCCTTATAAAGAACTGTATTGTTCTTTGTTCTTTGTTTTCTTTTTTCAATCCTGATCAAATTGCTTTCCACCTCCAGTGTGGAAGTTCTGGTGTGTTTCTAGCATTTGTTCTCATCTGTGTCTGTTCTGCTGGTCCATCGTGGGCCTGCCGTGGCACTTGCGCCTTTGCTGCTCTTTCTCCACGTGGACGCTTCATTATTTCCTGAACCCTGCCTTCCTCACACCAATTGGAGCAGCACCAAGAAGTGGCTTGTTGCTTACTAGGACTTCTGGGATCCTTCCTTCTGGATTTAAGCATCATAATTTGCATCACCATGCAGTGTCTGCATGCCCCGGGCTGCAGGCTTGACTTCCAGGACTCAGTAGACTTGAGCCCTGTCTTCTTTTTATTTTATTTTATAATTTATGTTTTAGAGGTAGGGCCATGTAATCCAGGCTGCTCTTAAACTCATGCTGTAGCCCGTGCATGCCTTAAACTAGCAGCACACCTCCTGCCTCAGTCTCCGGAGAGCTGCACTCACAGGTGTGCCCGCCATACCCGGCAGGTGTTTTGCTGGTCTATCTCTGCAATATATGTAGTGTGGCATCATCCCGCAGTGGTTGCTTTGCACAGCACAGCTCGTTTCTTTTTCTTTAACCCCCTTCTTTTGCTCTCTTCCTTGCTTCTTCCTCCTCTAGTTCCCAGGCCCTATCTTTCATTCTTGCTGTATTTGTCTCAGCCCATGATACGGGATATCATGTTCACAGTCACTGAGGCTATGGGGTTTCTGCACACAGCAGGTCTTTATTCTGCTTATTTCCTCTTCCATCCTCTTCACCTCTCATACTTTTTCCCTTGGGCCTCTTCCTTATTGCAAGACATCCTTGCCCTGGTCCCCTCCTTTCCATCCCTATTATTCTCTTTGTTTGCACTTTTCCCCACTCCAGTGAGGGGTGCCATGGGGTATTCAAGCTTGAGTGCCTGCTTTATGTCACTCCACATTGCATTTTCCAAGTGGCCCATCTTCCTATGACTGTCTCCAATTGTCAGGCTTTATACTAGAGTGGTCATCCATTAGAGATAGACTCCTCATTTTCTTTACTAAGAGGGTGGGGTACAGGCTGCTTCCGTTGTATCCAGTACAAGGTGGTAGGTACACATCTCTGTAGTACGGTATCTCCAGCCCTTGGGGAAGACATCCAGAGGGTGATTGCTGGTCCTGTGGGATTTCTAATTTCAGTCCTTGAGAAAGCTCCACACTGATTCCCACGGTGGTTGTACTAGTTTACATTCCCACCAGCAACACAGGACAGTTTCCTTTTCTTTTTTCCCCCCATAATTTTACTGAAGAACAAATAGCAATGAGACAATTTCAAATCAAAGTAGTAGAACAGATTCAATAATTAATACATTGCATATTGTTTTCTTAGTGGTTATTTGTTATACAAGGTGCAGATATGATATTCTGTTTACAAACACCATTAGAGCAGATCTCTCTATTCATTGAATTAAGAGAATGTAGCTGTATATCTATCTTTTTATCTTTCTCTGTTTTTTCAAAGCTGATTCATAGGACAGTTTCAATAATTAATACTTTTTTACATTGTTATCTTCCTAGTGGTTAGTACAAGAAGCAGACAGGATATCCTGTCCAAAAACTATTAGTGAAAATCTTTCTTCTCATAGAATTACATGAAAGTAGCTGCATATCTATTCTAACTATTCCGTATATACAAATACAGAATGGTCCTTCCTTTGTATCCTCCTTTTTTGTTTAATCCCGTCAGAGATGGGTGTTCTTTTGGCATTCCATTATTATAGGTGCTTGAATTCCATCACAGCCTCACCTGCATTTGTTCCTGTTCGATTTCCATTCTTTCCAAAGTTAGATGGACTGTTAGGGTTGTTTTAATTTCTTAAAATTTTTTAAAAGAAGGCTTAAGAGATAGCTCAGCAGCATATGGGCCTGCCTGGCTAGTGCAAGGTCCTGAGTTTGATACCTGGTACAAAAATAAAACAAGAAAAGAAAAAGAAAAGGCAGCATGCATACACTTGAGCAAAGGTAGTTCTCTTGAGAGCTCTAAGGCGATGACATGGAGTCCAGACACCTCACTAATACCATGCTTCCTTTCTTCTGATTGCGTCTGGCTGATGTGAGCACAGTGGCTGGATGTGCTGGCTGCAGAATGCAGCTGAGGGTGCTTGTTGTCCCGCAGTCCATTGTCCGGGGGCTCGAGGCTCAGAGGGAAGCAGGTCTTCTGGGTTTCTCATGTTGCCCGATGATCAGCACCTACAGCTGATGGGAAGAACCGAGGCTGTTACTGTTTTGAATAAAGTCAGCTCTTGTATGGTCCATCAAAAATTGATGAGAGTATGCGTGACTTCTTCCTTCAGTTTTCAACTGAGCTAGTATTGAAAGTACAATGGACAAGGGTAGGGAAACAAGGTATTTACCTCACTGGTTGCCCTAAATTCTTTTGAGTCACATAGAAAAGCAAAGATTTTTTTTTTTTTTTTTGGTAGAATTGGAGATTGATCTTAGGCCCTTGCACTTGTCAGGGAAGCTCTTACTCCATTGAGCCACTCCTTGGCCTGAAAAATCATGATTCTTAAGACTGAAAAAGTGAATGGTTAGATATTACTTATTCACTTGATTGATGCACAATCTGCAGAAATGTTGTGTGTAAATACAAATAGGTAAAAATAACACATATTTTGCATTAAAGTGTTTATACATGTGTGTACATATGTACATAATGTATGCATGTGTGTATATATCTTTTGTTAGAAATCACTAGGATAATATATAATGTGCTTATACTTTTTATTTAGTGCCTAATTTAAAGTACTATATAAAGTTACAGATAAACATATTTAATATAGGAGATATAAGAATGAGAAAGGTGTTAAATTTTATCACCCAGAGATAGCCATGGTTTGTGAACTTGGTAAATATGTGTACAAATTCCAGCTCTAAGAGTCAGGGTCATGCTGACATAATCTGTGCAAGTGTGTGCCACAGTTTTCCCTAAAGACATTATTTCACTTTGGATGCATAACTTTGGCTCAATGCTGGAATTAGCATTTTAGAGTGTGTTCAATTTTTGAAAGTTACAAAACTAATTATTAGTTGGCACTCTGATACGAAACTGAGCACTGCTTTTGGGCATCAAAATTATGTTTGATATTTGTTTAACATATAACTATTCCTCCAGTGTTTTCTTTTACAGTTTTTCTTGTTCTTTTAGGATGTTTTGTTTTTCTTTTTCAGTGCTGCTGCTCACAGCCAGATCTTTATGCAGGTGAAACAAGCACTGTGCCTCTGAGTCATGTCCTAACCTTAAAATTTTATATTGAGATAAGATCTCTGAATGAGTTCTTGGAGTTGGCCTTGAACCCTTTTGCCTCAGCCTCCTGTGTGCTTAGGGTTACCGTGTGGTTTGCTACACTAGCATTTGACCTCCTTTCAGTGCTGATTGAAAGCATCTCTGGAGCATTTCAGGTCTTCTTACAGCTCTCTGTTGGGAGACTACTAGGTTGACTCATGTTTAGCCCTATAAGGTTGGGATATGTATCATTGTGTACAGTCAGTTTCGAGATCTTGGAATATTACATTGAATAAACTGTAAGAATTAGAATCCATGAACTTGAGTGTGTACTCATCAAGGCTTTTTATTTGCAAATTTTCAAAAGGCCATCTTAAAGTTTGTTTCAACTTTCAAGGACAATACAGTCTACTCCCATTGAGGATAGCAGAACCATTTCAAAATATGTGACAGCTACATAGATGAAAGTGCTCCAACTAAATATTCTTTATCATGGCACCGAAATTGCAAAAAAATTGACTCTTGAATTGTAATAATAAACTCAATTATATGCAGATTTTAGAAATAGTGCTTATAAATTTATAACATGTTATTGAATTAAAATTTAATAATACTATTACAAAATATGGAAGTATTATTTATCAAAATAAAATGCATTTTCTTCTTTCTTTTCTTTTTTTTTGTGGTACCGGGGATTGAACTCAGGACTTTGTGCTTTCCAGGCAAGCACTTATTCTACTGAGCTATCTTCCTGGACCCTCTGCATTTTATTTCAGATAGGCCTATTTATGTAATAAATTATTATAAAGGACTACAATTTGAAAATTCTGTATCCATTTTTACTTTTTTATTTAATTTTATTTGTGGAGTCGGGGATTGAACTTAGGCTCTTGCGCTTGCCAGGGAAACACCTCTTCAACTGAGCGATCTCCCCAGCCCCTAGTTTTTAATTAATAGTTAAAAATAAAGGGTGTCACATTATACATAATATCTTTTTCAGTATGCACAGTTAGAACAATAAGTACATTTTGTGCTACCTATGAAGAATTTTTATATTTGTATTTATCAAATTTGTGAGTGAAAAATATTCATAAACATTTTCACTAAATATATTAGGTAACTTGATTAGATTCTCAAACCTTTAGCAAGCTCTTTATTAGCACTTCAGCTTTTGTAGACAATGAAATTGGAATATGCAAATTAAAATACAGGGTTTATATGGGGATTGTCTTTATCGTTTTTCTCCATTGTGGAATTTAAATGAGAAGAACTGCTTCATTATAATCATTAACACCAGGAATCCAAGTTTTAGTTCTTTATCATTATATTGAAATATTTAGACTGAAAAATGATCTAATAAACAGATACTGAAAATTTCTCTTTCCATTTTTTTTCTTTCTGAGATAGGATTTTGCTATGCAGTTCAGGCTGGCCTTGAACCCATTTTATTTATTTTATATATATATATATATATATATATATATATATATATATATATATATATATATATTTAATTAATTAATTAATTAATTTATTTTTTATTTTAGTGAAGGGTCTAAGTGTATTCAGGGTCTCACTATGAGGACGGACTTGTAATGATCGCCTGTTACAGCCTCCCAAGAGCTGGGATTACAGGCATGCACCACCAGGCCCAGTATCAAAGCTATCTCTGTGCAACTCAGGGGCAGGGCATGCATGACAGGTCCGGGGAATGAACCTCCAGGCCCTGTCTGCAGATGCCTCAGTCTGCTAAGCTATTTGGCTGGCCCTTTTAGCTTATTTTATATCCCAGACTGGCCTCAAAGTCACAGAGATTCTTCTGCCTCAGCCTCCCAAGTACTGGCACTTACAGGGATGTGCTATCACGCCTTGCCTGAAAATTTCACTTTTTCTTTTTTGTCAGAACTGGGGATTGACTCAGGCCCCTGAAGATTTCACTTTTAAGAAGCATGTTATGTGACCATAGGAAAATATTTATGATGATTTATCTTAGTAATATTTAAATTTTATATTTGTAGTCAGTATACAGGACAGATTTTCAATAGGTACCATAGCTGTGAATTTCTAGTGTTCTAATTGCTCTAAACTCCATTTAAAAAGTCCAATTAGAAAAAACAATTTCTTCTTGACATCATTTCGAAATGCCACTTACGCTGGAATAAAAAACAAGGACTTGAGGGTTCAAACTTTGGAGAACAGGAAATCGTAATTAAGACAGTGTTTCTTGCACGTGTATGACAACATGACACAAAATGCTGAATGTTGGTAGTGTCCTGTAACCTACTCATGCCTTTCAGTGTAGGGCGTATTGGATGATAACAGAGCTTTTCATGCTTTCACTGTTGAACATCTAAAATATTATTCACATAGAGTGAAATCTGCATTCCTATGAAGCCCTCCGCTGTGTGCCGAGCTGCTCCGACCTGTCCTCCGCCCTGCTCTCTCTTCTCTTAGCCTTCAACATGCCCCATCCGTGGCACCCCTCATCCTCACTCCCTCCCCCAAGCCTTCGCTCATTCTGCTCCCTTTATTAAGAGCACTGCCCAGGCCGGAGTCCTCACAGCCATTCTCCATCAGTGCGGAGAATTCTCTTCTTACTCGGATAAAGTATCCCACACCGAAAGGTGCAGGAGGAGGTTTAGTCAACTCACCGAGTGTGGAGGCTTCAGTATGTAAACTGCAGGCCCCAAGGCGGGGTGGCAGAAGGCAGCAAACCAGCAGGAGTCACCTGACCAGTGGACGGGGATGAGCCGCCTTCTGTCCCTGCTGTCTTCCCCAGGCTACTCCCCCTTCATCCTAGCTGGGCGTCGCTGGCCCTGGAGTCCTGCACCCCAGATCCTAGCACCTCCCAAAGCCTACCTATGAGTGCTTTGGGAGAAAATGTGGACATGAATCATAATGCTATTTAAATCAGGCAGTCTAGCCCAGTTGAAACTCTTAAGTCAGGGACAGCTGCTTCTAATATCTAGGTTCGCTGATCTCAGGTTGGTTAATATTGAAGTTCTGGTGTGTTTGCTTCATTGTTTCTCTAAGTTCAAAAGGGTGCATTTCAATTCTTGTCTGTCGTTACATCTGCAGTGCTTAGTGTTGTGTCTGACCTAGAGTGAGAATCACTATGTATATTTGGAATGAACTAGTTAACTAGCTCATTATGTTTTTTTAATGATAGCACACATTTTCTGATTTTCTATAATCATTTTTATTTAGGAATGCAGAAATGAGTTTGAATAACATTTATTTGATTATTACTTATATAATAAAACTAAAATTTGGATCAGCCAATAGGAAACACCGAAATTACACAGATGTTTTTGTCACAAGGTAATTGCACAAAAAACCCAAAATAATGAGAACATTTAAGTTCTCATTTTAAACTTGGTCTCCCAAAATAAAACACTACAAAACAAAGCTGACTGAGACCACGTTGGATAGAAAATCAACTACTGTATAATGTGTATTTTTTCTTTGAGGTTGGCTTGTGCAGTTTATCAAGTAAGATAAACATGATTTTATATGTATCATTTGTAATTTATTAATTATTTATGAACACAACTATTGACATCACTATAAAAGAGATTAAAATTAAGTATAAAATTAGGTTGTCATGAGTTATTATCTCCAATTTTAAAGTTAATAGTATTATTCAAAAGAATGGAAAATATGAATCACCACAATTCATCAAATATATAAGCTTAGAAATAAAAACAAAGTTAGTACTATTATTCTGTAGCATTGCCTATTTTTTAGTGGCAATTATAGTCGTTTTTTAGAATATATATATATATATATATATGAATTCAAAAATTAAAAAGTGTATGAAAGTATTGTTTAGAGACATTATTTGCTATTAGTACACTTTAAAAATTCCTTTAAATTATTATTTAGCAATTCTAATATTTATAATTGTACAAAAGCTATAAACCTTGTTTTGTATTAAGTTATATGAAGCTTTTGGAATAACATTTTCTGATTCATGATGTATTTTATAATAATTTTTAATATATTTAATGAGGATTGTTTTCATTTCTTTTAAGGCCTCAATTGTACCCTGCTTGATTCTAATTAAAATTACTGCTTTGGCAATAAATTCTGCTTCTGATATATTTATATCAAAAGAGTAATTGTGGAAAATTATGGTTAACTCACTTGGTAATAAGCTTGTTTTGGAAGGTGGATGAATACATAATTATTTTTAAGATTGCTCATTACTCATTGTGTTTCATAATAATACTCTTTATTACCGGCCTCCAGCAGTTCAAGTAGAACCCTTTTGAGACAGGATGTGCCATATGAAGAAAGACATTAGACTCAGATGCTGGGCACAACCACAACCTGATTAAGAAGGCTAAATGAAGATAATCTCAAGAATAAATATAGCCTCTGTAGCCTGGGAATCTGTTTATTTGCATAGGAAGGAATCAGTTATTCTATTGCTGCCCTGTGGCTGCACCAGACTCCTTCTGTAAGGTCATGTTTGCCCTGCTTCAGTCTTGTCAATCTACCAAATTCTTTTTTTTTTGGGGGGGGGACGGGGATTGAACTCAGGACCTTGTGCTTGCCAGGGAAGCACTTATTGTACTGAGCCATATTCTTGGCCCCTACCAAATTCTCTATATTCTATAATGCTGTAGCATTTACAATGGTGCTGGTAGAGATGCTCCCGTAGAAAGCAAATTACAGCATCTGCTTGGTGCCCTGCATTAAGGAAGCAGTATCTTTCCTCAACCTTATGTAAATGCCTTGCACATCACAGTGGCTGGTCCTCCACTGCAGTTCTTTTAAATATGAGCCTTTTTCTTAGTGAATATTCATACCATCCTAGATCCTCAAGTTTCCATAAAATCCTTGCACATAGGCAGCCTGCAATTGTGTGGATAGCCAAGCTGAAGCCACGTTTGTGTATCAAATCTTACTCCCTGAATGCCTCCTGGGAGCCAGCTATGTACATGTATGACTAGCTGCAGTACAACATAACAAGTGAAACCATAAAGAATTTGCAAGTCATGCTGATGATATGTAGGAGAGATGAGTATTTCTACTTCTTTGGTGGGAGATGGGTTAAGGCATGTTAAAGTCACATGAAAAATCAATTTTCTTTTTAGTTGTATTTGGTACAGGGTCTAACTGTGCAGCTTAGATTCAGTGATCCTCATGCTTTTAGCCTCCCCAGAGCTGGGATTACTGGTGTGTGCCACCACACATGGAGTCCATGGCCAGCTCAGTGCACCTGGGGGGTGGGGCTGGCCTGGCATGTGGTGCCAGGTATCAAATCCCTGTCCCTGGCTTGCAAACGTTTAGTCTGTGGAGTTATCTCGCTGTCCCTAATCACTTACTTTTAAAGTGAACTGGAGTTTGGAAAATAAACTTAAAGAGACACATGTTTGTTAAAGTATAATATTCAATTAACTGTCTTAGCTGTAAGTAATTCTAAATTGTTCAAAATCCTTCCGGCTACCTTAGGAAGGTTTCCATCTCTGATTTGTGTGGCTAGTGAATCATGGTAGCAGAAAGCTTCAGTTACAACGGGTGTGGCACTGAAGGCTGCAGAGGTGCAGAGGCTGTACCTCTTGATCTGCCTGATTCAGATGTCAGCAAAGCTCGGAGATGTTAGCCCCATCTCCACAGGGCCACTTTTCCTGTCCGATGTCGATGTGTTAATCCAGCAACCTCCCTCCTCTAGGCCTCTGGTCCTCTTCACAGCACACAGTGGCCTCAAGTTGCATACTGGCCGTGACTCATTGATGTGCAGACCATGAAATCACTACACCATCTGCTCTGCCAAAGTTTGCAGTCCTTCTTCCCAAGTGAGAAGTCTGAGTCAGAGCAGAGTTAGGGGATAATTCATTTTTCTGGACAGGCTTAGTAAATAGATGACCTGGATGCTCATTTGAATATGTTTTATTTTTCATTTATCTCACAGCTATATTGTTTCACAAGATCACATACACACACATACAAAATTACATACACACATATGATTTCCAATGTGACATTGTTATGTTCAGCAGTATGTATTTATTGTGGAATAGTGAAATTAGGTTAATCAATGCACACATTACGTCCAATACGTCTCATTTATTTCTGGTAAGTACACTCCACCTCTGCTGTGGCACTTTTCGAAAGTATGATACACTGTTGTCATGTGCAGCAGACCCTTTAAGTTTACTCTTTCTAACTGAAACATACCTCTGGCCAGTATTTGTACCCCCAGATATTTATTGTTTTACTGCAACAAAAATCATTTCACATTAACTTTGAAATTCAAAGGTCTTTTTCTTCTAAGAAAAATTGAGGAGGTGAGAAAAAGGGAGAATTGGAAACAGATTGGTTTTCCAAAAATGAAGGGTCAAGTTTCTCTTCTTCAAGAAAAATTGTGTGCAACCCATAATTTGATGAAGGCCTTCCATTTGTTTTGTGTTTAGTGTAGTACATAAAACTGTTAACAGACTACACATCCAGTCTCTGAATTCTAGTTTTCTGTAGGTGACATTTTATTCCTGATATAACTCTTCCTCTTTAGATGTTCATAATGTGAATATTTTATCTTATAGAACAAAGTAAATTTATTCATCAATAGGACATAGATAGGTCATAGACAGTGAAAGCAGCAGGTGTCAAATTCATTTGATGCTTGTTTGATCAGTTCTGCATGCCTGTAACTGGCAATCTGAACAAATACTTTGAAGAAAAAGTGTGTAATATAGCAACCATTGTTAGTGTCCTATTACCTTGTTTTAAAATTCTGTATCTTTTTATATTTTATTATCTTTAAAATAAAAAATAACTAAGTTCATTCGTATGTTCTATACCATTATGAAGTTTCTGGACAAGATTGAAACTTAATTTGTAGACTGTTTTAAATTGTCTTGTACCTGACTGAATATAAAGGAGAGAGCGATTCCAAATCTTGGTGACATTTTGTTGCTGTTGTTATAGAGACTCTTCTATGATTAAGTCATGCATGGTAGATTTTCTGACTCAAGAAGTGTTTTTAACATTAGGAGGTATTTAATGGTAGGACTTATTAGACAGTCTGTTTTTCTTTTATCTATGCATACATTTATCTCCCAAGAATAATGTAGCTCATCTCAGAGTACCAGAAAGTCATGTTTCTGTTTCCTGAGAAAACACAATTATTTTAAAAATAAATGTTGAATCAGTCTGCCATATGGAAATTTCAAGTGCAAAAGCTCAGATTCTTAGATTTGGAAGAAGACTTGTGATGAAAGGAGTTGACATCACCTTATTTGTCATTTTTTTATTTTACAAGTTTTATATATGGTTGATTGCACTATATGCAGTAAAGGTACCTTGACTGTCAGTGCTAAGCACTACTGCTGAGAAATAAGTTACTCAGTACTTTGCTGCAGCACAGCAGAGCCTGCCTCGCTTCTTACCATTGAACAACATAAAATGATTCCCATAATTCTGATTAAGTGTGCTGATTTTATATAAACATTGATTTGACTCCTCCCAAACATCCCTTTGAATTACATAGGAGAATAGAAAACTATTAAGTCTGTGATGACAGAACTTAAAGGATGCCAGCAAAGTTGCAGGCCTGGAAGTGAGAGTCGGCTCCGGAAGCTGAGGCAGCTCGCAGCTCTTGCCCGCTCTGAGGTGAGAGATGATCCAGTCAAATTGTGTTGAGAAGTAATCCTGCTTCCATCACGGAGTCAGGTAAACTTTAGAAATTGGATCCCAACTCCCTTCCCTCAGCCTAGAGTTAGACAAGGGTTTAGTGACTTCATTTTTGCAGCAAGGGACCCGAAGGGGGCTTCTAGAGATTGTGATGTTTGAGGATTCTATAAGTAAAGCCAGGGTGAGTGAACTTGGGCTGCACTGGCAGGTGTGCGCATGGCTCTCGCCTTGCATGGCTCGCTCCTCAGTATGGCCAGGTGAGGACCTGGTGCCTGGGAGAAAGCTGGGAACACAGTGAGACAGGCACAGTGATAGTGAAGGAAGGAGAAAGCAGAAATAGAGGCCCAGAGAATGCAGGAAAAGGGAAATCTTGACAGACTATAATAAATACTGTTATGCAGAAATCTTTCATGTTTGGAAGAACATCAAAGATATATGTGTGTAATTGTATCTTTATTAAATAATATATAGTACATATAGAATAGTATCTATAGTATATAGCATATATATGTAGTGTATATAAATTTAAGAGGACTTACAAAAAATTATCAGAAATAAAAATGTTAAATAGAAAGTAAGAAAGAGAAAATGAAGGACATTTTCCTAGAATAAAAAGAGAAAGCATGAAAAGAGAAAACACCAGGCTAGCAGATCAATCAAGGACAGTGGTGCAGAGCCTCAGGCAGGCTTGCTACAGTGGGGTGGTTATCATCATTGAACACTCCAACAGGTTTGCTGTCACTGATATAGGAGGCCCCATATGAAAGTG
The DNA here is from genome assembly GCA_004027165.1 of Ctenomys sociabilis. Lineage (NCBI taxonomy): Eukaryota > Metazoa > Chordata > Mammalia > Rodentia > Ctenomyidae > Ctenomys > Ctenomys sociabilis. The sequence goes on along the minus strand of PVKA01014169.1, from coordinate 21,283 downwards.
TTCTCCTTTAAAAAATAGAACAGGTAGCCAGGCATGGTGGCATACTCCTGTGATCCCAGCACCACCACTTCTGAAGCTGAGGCAGGGGGGTTGCCTCCAGTTTGAGGTCAGCCTCGGCCACATGAGCAAGCCCAAGACCAGCTTGGACCAAAAAAAAAGACAATCAGGAAATTATGTGTAACGTGTGCCCAATGTGCACACAGGTGTGACTCTTACGTTAGGGGTGTACGTGTTCCGGAGGTGCAGTCCTGCACTCAGACATTTGTGCTTAAATTCTGAAGGTCAATGTGGAGTTTCCCATAACTTCAGGACTTGAATCCCAGGATGAAAGGCATCACTAAATAGGAAAAATCATGAACAAGAAGCTCAGGAGTGTTGCCCACATTGATGAGATGCAGTTGCAGCTCCAGAGAGGGCCTAGGACCGGGCCGGAGACTTCCACTCCCTAAGGGGCTGTGCTTCCTAGGAGAATTATGCATCCAGCCAAACAGGCATTGCCCCATACAGCAGAGGAAGCGAATAAAGAAGGATTTGTTTTCCCAGGTACCTTCTCCTCAAAGCACCTGGAATACTATTCCAAGCAATGACGGAACGAATAGTAAACACAAGACGTAGGTTAAAAAAAAAATCACCCAGAAATTGTGATCAGAAACTGGTGGGCCCTGCCCACTGCGCATTGCAGGTGAAAGGTGAGCTGTGCCGCACAAGAGGGCAGACTTCTGGGATGGTGAGCCCGTTCTTGTGGGGACTAACTTTTCCTTTAGTGGCCTGAGGATGTGTGAGTCCAGGGAAGCCCAAAGGTAGAAAAGAGTGAAAATGTTGCCATTGTACACTGCATTGCTTGGCTCTCAGTGAGGTGCCCTTTACCATAATTATGTCAGCACTGCTGCATCAAATTCTTGGCCTCAACAGTGGGATATCCAGGGAGGGTAAACAATGTGTGCGTGTGTGTGTGTGTATACATGTGTGTATGTGTGCACACATGTGCATGTGTATGCATGGACATGTGAGTGTGTGTGCACACACAGAGGGCAACAGAGGAGGTGACCAGAGGTCACTGAATGCTTCTCGTAGCAGCGATTTTATGGCTGCTATCTAAATTTACCAAAAGCACATTAGTTTTGAAATGTCACTTACAAAGGTGGGGCAGATAACAAAGCGAATGTGATTAAAAATAGTTAGTTGGGTGAAGCACAAGAGTGGGAAAGAATGGTAGGAATTTCAAGCACAACAGTAGCCTCTTGTACCCTTTCCTTGGGGTGCACAAAGAGCTTGAAGTGAAATATGTCTTACCTGGAAAAACTGCTACTTAATTAAAAGTGAAGTGAATCTTCCCAAACAATTAGAGATAGATGTACATACTGCCTTCATACTGTTCTCACAAGATGATGTCTAAGGCCCTCCCTCCCTCCACCGTTTGGCTTGAACCCCTGCATCTGCCTCTGGTTGTGCCTACTTAGACCTAGTATTCTACTCCTGAAAGGTACAGCTGTTTTTTGCTTGAATTACTTAGTTTGTGATTACCTAAAGATGAGATAGTAACAATTTCCCCCTCCCCCGCCCATTTGCTCCCAGGATCTGTCTTCTGATCCCTTCTCAGTGAAGCTGGTTGCCTCCTCCAGGGTGTGCTGCACCTTCCCCATGGAGGCTCCACCTGCTGGCCTCTCTGCTTTCCTTCCCACCACAGTGCTTCTGGTTTCCGTATCAGAAACTACAGTAGGGTTGTGAGTTTTCCTTTGAAGGCACAAAGAAAGTTCAGGGGAAGAGGCAGCCACACTTCATCTTGGGAACTCTGTCTTGGGAAGGTGTGTCCTGTGTCTCTGTACCTGGTGCCAAGGCGAAGTCTCTCTGTCACTGACTAGGGATGATATCACATGGTCAGTTTCTCTTTCTTAGATCATGTCAGTGAAAAAGGTGTAAAGATATGAGAGTTTTTGCTGTGATGGGCTCCTGTCTCGAGCTCCTCTGGGCAAGGACTTGTTGATAAGGTCCATGCTTGGCTGCTTCAGCTCTGCTCCCGTGAGCGGGGATGCTTTCCCCTCTATCCCTTAACTCAGCCAGAATACTGTGCACTCTTTGATTGAACTGAAACACTTCTTATTCACTTCAAAATTAGCAATTAATTACATAGCTGTGTGCGCACTCTGGGGTGGCCAGTCTTATCGTTTCGTATCCATTTCTCTCTCCTCTTTTTTTAACTCTTGTCTTCATTCCAAATCTCTGCAAACTTCTACCCACAAACAATTTCAACTTCAAAATGAATAATTCATTGAGTTCATTGTATCCCGAATTGGCATATCTGAGAGCAAATAGAATGAGCTGCCTTCCTACAGAAGCCTTTTGTTCTTTTGCAAAAGGAGAAGAAAATATGTGAAGTCTCAAAGATGTTTGTGCTCAATTATGTATACATTGGGCCCTTGCTTAGCACAGTCATGCCAGGGGATATATGTACATGTGGGGATTAGAGCCAGGTTTCACTGTAGCGTTGATAAACTCAAATAGTATCATTCTGACTTTCAGTTCCTCATAGACAAGTGGTATTCATCTTCTCTTTTAGAAAGGACAAGCAGAAAACTGCACCAGTTGGCTCCCACAGAGACAGACAACCAATTGCAACCAAATATTTGCTCTGTGTGGTCACGGTGGCTGTGTGGAGGTAGTGACTTGCAGGCTGGCTCTGGACCTGTGATTTATTATTTAACTAGGGGCTGTGTTCCTTCCAGCGGGGCGCCTCTCTTCCCGCAGCTCCTTTGAGATCTGCGACTGTCACGGAGCCTCGCACAGTGGCTTGGACATCATTCTCAGCTGCACATCCCCTCTGAGCTGCTTGAAAGGTTCATTTCCATAGCCTCAGTGGTGCGCGCTGCGAGCTCAGGCCTAAGCCAACTGACTCTCTGATTCCCAGTGTGTTCATCAGAGCAGAGCCCCGGGCAGCTGTTCTGTTAGGGCCCTGGTGGTCAGGTGGGAAATTATGAAGAGCTCCCTGCCACGCTAAATAATTAAAATTAATACCAGAGGAAAAACCTGCTTAATTAGCATCAGATTCCTTGCAGATATGGAATAGTACACTGGAGTCTATGAGAGATGGGTGTGTACTTATGGATACAACTATTTAAACAGGAATAATGTCTAATCTGCCTAGATTACCCAGTGAAATATGTCAGTTCACTAATTCTTAGTAAAAAAGCAAACATTGCAGTGTGTGTGTGTGGGGGGGGTGAGCCCAGTTTTTAATGTGAGTGCTCTTTCCAGGTTTCCTGCAGGCCCATGAATCCCCCTGAACCATCCAGACTCCCTTTGCTTCATTCCTAGAGTATGAAGCAGGAGTGGTGGCATATGCCTGTCATCCCAAAACTCTGGGAGGCTGTGACAGGGGGTTTGCAAGTTTGATCCTAGCCTTGATGAGACTCTTTCTCAAAATCAAGAGATACAGGAAGGGCCAGGGGTGTAGCTCAGTGGGAAGCCCCTATGTTCAGTCCTTAGTATGACAAGGAACATGAAGTTGAATAACACCATCAAGTTTTAATACTGGAATGATTGTCCAGTGCACCACAGGGCCATCCACTGATGGCGCTTGGTGCCCAGCGTATGCTGCTTGGGAAGACGGCCCTCCCGCACTCACAGTTTTTCCTGGGCAGACATTGAGCAGCCAGCGTGCAGTGCCCTTTCCCATGTGACTGTTTGGGAAACCTGCCACCCAGGTAGAAGCGTGGAGGTCAACACGTTCTGCTCCGAGGCCTGAGTTCCTGGGGCTGTCTGTTTTTCTGGTTGTCAGTGGGCAGCCGAGTGCATTTTCTCACTTACTCTGCTGAGCCATCTCCCTGGCCCCCAACTTTGTTTTCTCATTATTGTGATGGTCTGCGTCCTTTTGAAGAGAGCTGTCCAAGGTAGCTGGCTGGCAGACCTGGTGCTGCCATGAAATTAAGCAGTCCTTCATAGCGCCCATCAGAAAGTGGAGGTACAGCTTGACGTTATCCTTTGAGCATGTGGGTCAGTGCTCCGCAGAACTCCGAGTTCATTATTTACTGTTTTCATCTTCTGTGTTTTCTTTGCTCTGAAGGCAGTGCAGTGAACCATGTAGGACAGATGTGCTTGTGACGAGGAGGACCAGAAACCCACTCACCCGGCAGTGGCATGGCTGGATGTGATGCGGTGGGTTCAGTGGGTGTTGTCCATGCCTTCGCCTGGTATGATTGAAGTCACTCAGAAATCAGGTTTTGGAAATGAGCAGGAGACTCTCTAGAGATAAGCAGAGGAGCAAGCAGTCTAGGCTTGGTTTGTGAATTGATTTGTGTCAGGGACCTGGCGATCGATATGAAGCGCCTGTCTGGAAATCTGCTGAAAAGAAAAAAAGGTGCTAATTGTCATAGCCTCGGGTCAAAGACACATGCTATTAAAAAGAGGGTTTATGGGACACTAATAATAAATGGCAAATGAACTGTAAATTGGATCAGTTGATAATTAAGGAAAGAAGACATTTCTCTTCTAATTTCTCTTCCCATCTGTGTCTGCTTGTGAACTTGTCCAAGACAGCGACTGCCTGCTGGCCATGTCCGGGACCTGCTGTGCTTCTGAAGCCCATGGAAAAGCAAACTTTGTCCCACGCAGCCTGGGACTCCCTTTCCTTTTGATAAACGGACCCTCCTCCCTTCACATACTCTGAAACAGTCAAAGAAACAAAGTAGTCTCCTGAGGAAATAAAAACCGACTAGGGACATTTTAATGGCTCTTTCCTTCTTTCTTCCCTTTATTATCAATAAGAAGTAGAGCTCCTTAGGCCAGATGAGGTGGGTGTGCAGACGTGACTGCATCTGCTTGCTCTCAACAGCCCGCCACGCTGGCGACAGCGATAGTGGGGAAACTGGGACACGTGACCCGCTAGAAATTAAAGACCTCAGTGAGGTTGCTTTGGGAATTTCCGTCCTGTGGTGTCTTATATAGATGCTGGCCTTCATCGTCACCTGGGGAACAAGCCGCACGATGGGGTCTTTGGCAGACACCAAACAAAGACCCAGACGGATAGGGCCGAGGAGGAGACAGGGAATGCAGGGCGCTCGCTGGAGTATGGGCTGTGGAGAGGGAGACAGGAGGGGCAGCGAAAGACAAAGGAAAGGAAACAGCAGTAGGGGTGCTGGGTAGTCTGTGAAAATGCCCCTGTCTTAAAGGGAATAGAAGGGGAACCCATGCATGGCCTTTTAATCATGCGTGCACCAGCAATGGAAGCACTTCCTCCTCTGGATCCCTGCTGTTTGAGGCCTTCTAGCCAGCTCAGCTCTACATAGGAAAGGTTCTGTCTCCCCTGCCATCAGGCAAACGGCTCACAGGATCTGTCTCTGACACTGGAGTCTATCACTACCCAAAGGACCAGAATCATGTGGGCCATGGCCAGGGTAGCCCCAGCCCCACCTCGTGTTGTAGCCGCAGGACTTTTACTGTACTGAGAGTTTCACTTCTGCAGTTTGTTCTGTGTCCCATCATCTTAGGGGCCTTGGTGTTCCACGAACCAGAGGCGCTATTGAGCTCCCACCCTCTGGGTCTCATATGTGCTATGCAGTCTGCATGAGGATGGAAACATCAGTGCTGCTGTAGGAGTGCACGGAGAGATGGCCACCACGTACCGTGACACTTGATCCATGAAGTGCACCCTGGCCAGGACCACACCATCACCCAAGGCTCCTGGGGAGGCGGAGGTGGCATTCCTGTCTGGTCCTGCCAGCAGGTGGGGCTGTCTCAAGATGGCACTGCCCCAGGCTCCGGAGGAGCGCTGAGTGGCCTTGGAGCTGGGGTCTCTGTAACTCAGGGCCTATGTCCTGCAGCTCCAGTAGGTGGGAAAGGGGCTGTCGGGTGTGATTTTGAGGGGTGTGCAAAGGACACAAGCCTTGAGCAATTAAACATTGTTTTTGTATTTTTTGTTGTTTAGAGGGGACTATTGAACAACTGGATGTGTAAAACATTTGAGTTGATTAATTGAAATGAAGAGTTGGAACTCCTTGGGTGTGTTGTATGCCATGAAGAGTCTCCAGGCAACTTGTATGTTATTGTTATGGATTTAAGATTGATTATTCTGCCAAGTTCCTATTTGGATTCTCACTCCCAAAGGGATGGGTTAGAGATAGGTTCTTTGTTAGGTAGAATTTGTGCCCTTTGACATGGGCTTGAGGGTGTCACCCAGGCCTTCCATCGGCTTTTATGACACATAATAACACTTAAATAAATATTTTTTTTATAAGGTTAAAAATTCTGCAAGATCACAAGCTGAGTGGGCACTGCCTGGGTTGCCTGGTCCGCTCCTCGTGCCCAGCTTTGCATGTGGTGAGCACTGGATTGTCTTTGCTGCTACTGGAAGGAGACTTTAGGAGGGGAGCTCCTGGGAATGTTCCACAGAGTATCAAGTGATTCACTGGAGGTTGAGTTGAGTTCTGGAACAGAGACTAGAAAGGATTGGCACTCCATTCATTTATGATCTAAGTTCCATTTTTTTTTTTTTTTTTTTTTTTTTTTTTTTTTTTTTTTTTTTTGAGCTGCAGATAGACCGATGCTGCTCAGGAGAGCTTTAATGTGGCCCAAACACAATTGCATGCAGGAGCAGGTGCCCCGCAATGTGAGGAGTGTGGGAGGTGGAATCTCCCAGCGGCTGAAATTAAAGTTCTCTCATAAGGTTAAAGACATCTGAAAAATTCTGATAGCATGGACACTGTTGCCCAGAATGAAATTTCAGTTTTGCTAAATTTGATTTTGGGGCCAGACTGTAAAGGACCCACGGCCTTGTGCTTTCTGAACATGTACTGTGTGCCTGGCTGTGTCGCCGGCTTAAGATCTGGCTCCCAACTTGGAGTGGGCACACAGTGCCCAACTGGACCCTCTGGGACCCTCACCAGCACCTACACAAGGGAGACTGGGGTGCAGAGAAAGCATGAGCAGTAACCTAGAAGTGCGTTTCAACATTAGATTCCATCTTGTTGTTTTCAGTGATCTTGGAGACAACTCTGAGTCTTTTCCCATATTACAATTTTATTTACACAACATTTTCTTAATAACATGGAATTACGCAAACATTTGTGGGTAATACAGAAACTGATTGTGCTGTGGAAGAGTTTGATAACTACTGGAGTGGATACACAGAGACACTAGACTTGCCTGCCTGCGGCCTCTGTCCCCAGCCCTGCCTTGCCTGACACCTGGGCTCCTGGATCTGGAGGACCCAATCAGCTCCCACCAGATTCTTTTACCTGGAATAGGTGGGATCAGATTCTGTCTTTCTGTCTGTCTGTCTGTCTGTCTGTCTGTCTGTCTGTCTGTCTGTCTGTCTGTCTGTCTATCTATCTATCTATCTATCTATCTATCTATCTATCTATCTATCATCTATCTTTTTGCTTTAGTATTTCTCAAATGCTCCAGATCACTCACTGAATCTGAATAAAATTCCAACAATGGATTTCATGGATGTTTGGCATGTGGCATTTACTTCTTTTTCTTGATATTTGCATCCTGAAAGATGTTAAAAGTTGCTGCCATAAAATGTTTCATAGTGATTTCAGAGGTATAACTTTACAGTTGTAGGGGAGCTGCCATCTTAAAATGGAGTTACAGAGGTTTAAATAATCATGCTGTTTGTAATTTTTAAGTTATTTTAGTTTTTTCTTTATCATTTGCAATGCTGTCTATGCATTTTGTACTGAGACTTTGGGACCTAAATTGATCGTAAAACAGCATGTCTTCTTCTGATAACCCATTATGTGCTAGCAGCCTTCTGGCTTCTCCTCCTTTCTGTATTGAAGTATTAATACAAACACCATGGAAGGTAGCCACCTTCTTTTCTCTTTGCAGCACCAGTTGAGGATGGCAAGCCGAGGACTCCTGCTCCTCTGTTAACTGGTGTTCCGCCGATATCAGACAGCTGTGCTCATGGTGCAGGGCTGATCCTGGCGCTTCCTGGGCATTCTGTGGGCACATTTTTTCTCTCAGAGGTGTCTTGCTGTGTGGCTATCTCCTAGATGTGCCTACTTTGTTCCTGTGGCCACCCCTGCACCTGGATGGCACCGTGAGCTTCGGGCCTTGCTGTGTGTTGCGCTACAGCCAGGCCTGGCTCCACTTACCAGGGCCTTCTCTCTCTTGAGATTGGGTGGCCCTGGCCCCTGGTGCAGAGCTTGGGTCCCTCTCCAGAGCCTCTGCCAGGAAGGAGCTGCTCTTCTTCCCCATGGATCTGGATTCTGGGTGTCCTGAGACCAACCAGGGCCTTTATCTCAAGGTCCCGTGAGTCTCAGTTGAAGATGGCCATGGTGGTCCACTAGCTGAGTGAAATCTCTCATTTGGAATTCCCTGTTTTTTAATCTCATGGATTCCATATTTAGTAGGTCAGATTGAGTTGGATTTTCATTTATTTGCTGCCTAAAGGAGCTCAATGAGGCACTTGGTGCCAGGAGGGTACATAGAGCCGATGCCGAGGCCAGAGGCTGAGTCCCGTCTTCCCCTTCTTGTCCTGCCTGGGGTTTGAGCCCCAACAAACAATTTCCATGCAAAAAGGACAGAGTGAAATGGCCCAGAAGATCCCTCTAGCCCTAAAATTCTAGGCTTCTGTGATCTTAAATTAGTTTCTCAATTAAAAGTAAGGAAAAAAAAACCCTGAATATTAATTTCAGTTAATGAGGAAAGTGCATTAGCTCCTTCAAGGTTAGATATTTGTCTAGACATTTGTGAGGTGAAAAAGCTGCTGAAAATTTGGAAGCAGAGGGACAGGTGAGTGCATTTCTGGTGATACACACTCAATTTTGTTTGAGAAGATAGCAGGAACAAACAATGCCACAAAACTGCTTTTCATTGCTTGAGCCTTGCATTTTGTCTCTGAGCTGTGTTGACCTTGGGATTCCAAAAATTAAAATTTTTCAGTTATTTTGTCTCTATATATTATATATTGTATATGTACTATGTCTAGTATATATTTACATATAAATTGTATTTGTATATACATTGTATAGTACATATTTATATATATTTTAATATTTATAAACAAATATATATTATTTTTATATAAATTATATAAGTAAATGTCTGTATTGCATCCTACACAATGTGCAGTTGGTGGATCATTCCTTACACACTTCCAGCTGGGTGGAGACTGACAGAGCTAGTCAGACCAGATTTTTCCCATGGCCACACGATTCTATTAATGTAATCATACTTACGCTTCTAACCCAGAGCCAGAAGTTTTGCTTTTTCTACCTATAATTATTTTATAAAAGGGTAAAATATGATTTAGTATTTGAATACAGGATTCTGGTGATTCTGCAGCTGGTGAACTTTCTGTCTCTGCCCCATGAATCTATCAGTTCCGGCCAACAGCAGTGTGGAGCAGCTTCAGGCTGCCCAGCACCAACTGGCGCTAAATGAGGCCTGTTGGTCAGTGCTCTGTCTGAGCGCCCTTGCCCAGAAGTTGTCCTTGTGAGGTTAAACAGTGTCCAGTACTTGCCTGCCAAACTGATTTAAGCAAGTCATTTTTACTGGAACAGCGTACTAGGTGCACATTGAGCCAATACATTAGGTTGTTCACAGAGGCGTTAAAGCCAGGCTGGAGGGGGCAGCCTCACCACCACCCTGTACACAGACATCATGGGTCCCCGCTTTTCGTGCTGTTCCTAGAGCTGGGGCCCCAGCTACAGCCTGCCACATGCCTCACTGCTTCTCGAGTGCCCACGCCCAGCAAGCCCATGTAGCCTGTGGCTTCTGCCCGGGTGCGAAGGTGTCTTTGTGTCTGATCAGTTGTGCAATGGAGACAGATGCTTTGACTTCCAGGAGCAAATCCATGAATGCCTCTGTAGCCTGCACTAGGAAGTCGAGCTGAGCGGAGGTGGGTCCTCCTCATGGTGGGATGTCAGGGCCTCTGCTCTACAGCCTGCTCTGCAGCCCAAGTTAACAGTCTCAAGTCCGTTATAGAATGAGGTCCTCACTGAACATCTGGTGACTTCTGCGCCAGGGAGCCTGAGGCAGGAGGGTCACACTGAATTCAAGGCCAGCCTGGGCTCCATAGCAAGCCCAGGACTAGCCTGAACATCCTAGTGAGACCCTGTCTCAAAAATTACAAAAATAAAATAAAATAAAACAAGCAAAAGGAGTATGATAAAGCAAAACCACTTGTTTGATTTGACTGTCAAGCAAAGGAAGAAGGGCAGCTATCACTTAGTTGGCATGAATGTAACTGAGACAATGAGTGGCGCCCCGGAGCGCTACACGCGTTACTCTGTGCAGGGGACACTTTGTAATAAACAGCAGGACAGACGCCTGTCTTGGTCTTCTCTAGTCCCTCTTTAATATCCTATTATGGTTCACAGGAAAGTCATTAATAATAGCATCTGTCAAGGAGCAGAGGGGACATCAGTGTAAATAGTTATGTAGCTCTTGCTGTGCACTGCCTCTGCCCAGGGGACAGACACTGTGGCTTTGCCCTCCAGGGTGGCTGTAATCAGCATGGCAGGGTGCACAGTGTTTGAGGGAGTGATCACAGGCTCAATGAGAAGCCAAGGAGGGCAGGGCTGGGCTCTGTGCAGAGAGACCCCCTTCTCCTGCAGGTCCTCCCAGGACAAGCCAGGGCTGCTCAGGGACTGGTCCTTCTGGGCAGCCTGCGGGGTACGGGTCCTGTCACCCTCCTGTGCCCCACAGCCAGAGCCTGGAGAGACCATGCCGGATACCCCGCTGTAGACAGGAGCAGCTTGGGTGGAGGACTGCAGGTTGGTCACAGCAGAGCCCTTGTCCGTGGTTGAAGGTTGACAGTGCCAGAGAGCTGTTCACCTGCTGTGAGGGCAGGCAGGGCCACTGCATGCTGGTGTAAGTCAGGTGAGCTTGCCAGCGAGGGTTGCTGGGGCTTGGTTTCATCCTTGTGTGCATCTAGGTCCCAGGGTGAGGTCGGTCACACGATCACATTTCACTTCTCTTTTCTTCTGCCCCCTGATGTTCTACCGTGTTTATGGGTATAGAGAACAGAGTCCCCAGCCAGTCTTTGCATTCAGGAAAATGCATAAATGCACGCATTCTACAGGTGATCCTTGAGTGAATAATGGACATTGGGGTAGAAATGAAGATTACCTGCTTGCCTGCTGGTGGCGTGTGGTTGGAGCCTGGCTGAGGGAGAAGCCTGGGGCCCTGTGCACCCCTCCTCATCCCTTGGAGGCTTCCGGGTGAGTCCACCTAGCAGTGGCTGGTGCCAGGACTGGGTACAGAGTGGGCACAGCCAGGAGCTCAGCATCGCTGGAAAGCAGCTGGGAGCCAGGAGGGAGCGGGCAGCTGGGGAGTCCCTGCAGGTCCTGCTGGCCACCGTTCCCCGCAGTACAGTGCTCAGTGTCTGCTGGGCCTGTTCTCAGGAGACGGGGAGAGTGGCAGCTATCGACAGGGTGAAGTTTTCTGACTGCATTTTCTGAATTAGGGGACAAGGTAAATGAGCCTGAAAACAAACAAGATAAAACCTTCCTAGCACACATGCTCTGCAGGTCGCCTGGGCAAGCACAGGACTCCATAGCAGGTCCTCTGGACTGATGGCCAGTGAGGTGGCCACACTTGGGGCGGGGCACCTTGTCCAGCAGCAGCCCAGTGCAAAGGCCCTGAGGCCTGGGACCTTGAGCTCCAGACCAGGAAGCTGCCTAGAAAGGCTGGTGAAGTATGCCAGTGTCTGAGGGGAGAGCAGTGGGGCTTTTGGGGTCTCTGAGAGGACTGCAGCCACCAGAGCACTGCGTCCTCGGTGACCAAAAAGCAATCACAGCTTACCCTGGGGTCTCTCCAGTAGCAACACTGCTGTGTTTCTTCTACTGTTCTCTCTGTTCTTCTATCCCCAAGCAGATAGTGAGAGCAATGTACCATGAATTTTGAAATTTTAAATTTTTTAAATCATTACAAAAAAAAAAAGAAGAAAAATCATTGCAATCACTTGCTCCTGCAACCACTCTTGATGTTCCCTGGAATGCCTCATCCCAGTGCCTTGCCACTCTCTGCAGAAGCCCTGAGCTCTTTCATGAGGATCTGTGTAAGGTGTGCTCAAAATATGGTGGCTGCTACCCCTGAGCTCCATCCAGCAGGAAGGCAGGCATGCCTACATGTCTTGGTCTGCCCTGTTCCCAGATCTGGCACCGTTGAACTGCTGGCTCTTCCTGAAAGTCAAAATGATTGTGGAAAGGATGGGTTTTGAAAGGATTCAGGATATCAAGGCAGTCGGTCTGGCACAAGGAAAGGCCCTCAGGAAGCAGGGCTCCAGAGCCACTGTGGAAGCAGCGAAAGTACAGGGTGTGTACATGGTGAGTGGGAGAGCTCAGTGTGGTACTGTGGTAGTGTGTCTTTAATGGGATAAATTAATGTTATTTAAAACAGTCAACAGGGTTTCCCTCAGATCTTGTACACTTACAGATAGCCATGATTCCAAGTAAGCACACGTGTGTTCACACACACACACACACACACACACACACACACACACACACACAGAGGAGAGAGAGAGAGAGGTGCTGGGGAGGCTGAAAACAGGAGAATCATTAGGAGTCCAAACTGCATAATGAGACCCTATACCAAATACATTAAAAAAACCAAATTAAATAAAGTCAGTTATTTACACTTAATGTACAGAAAATAAATTTTTATGTCACACAGTATAAAAATAAATCAAATACATTGTATAATATATGGAATATGTGACAACACATGGCCAGTGAAATAAAATTTTTCAATAAAATAACAACCAGTGAAATAAAATTGTAGTGATAACATCGATGGCTAATTTAAAAGTGCTTCAAATTTTTAGAACTATGAATATCAATCCCCAAATCATTTTTATATAAATATGTTACAGCTCTCTTATTTCTGTAGCATAAATTGCCAAGGTATAATCATAAAAAAGATGTATTGTTGCTATTTTCACAATTGTCTATCTGCAGTATTAGAGAACATCTGTGCATTTTCCTCTTCCAGAACTGGGTATTACAACTTTTTAAACAGCTCAAACACATGCCCTAGCACACACCTATAAGCCCTGCACTAGGGAAGCTGAGGCAGGAGGGTCAACGTGAGCTCAGAGTCAGCCTGGCTCTGCTGAAAGTTCTTGGTCAGCCTGGACTACCAAGCAAGACACTCAAAAATTCAAAAAAAATTCACTAAGTTGGTGGATAACAAGTGGCCTCTCACTTTTGTGCCTTTATTTTACTTTTAATTTCTTTTCTGGTTGTATTTAGTGCATAAGTTTGATAGTGTATGGATGTTTTAATTCTCTATGGCTCCATAACAAATTACTCCACAGCGGCTTATAATGGTAAACACTATTGCTCACATGGTTTCTGAGGCCCAGGAGTCCAGTAGCACTGGCTGCCAGCCGCCCTTGTCCTGTACCTGTCTGAAGAGCTGGCCTGGTGCTGTGTCCCCCGGGCTGGGTCCCGATGCAGCTCCTGTTCTGCAGGGCGATGGCACCTGCCTTCCCAGGGTGCTGTCGCAGGGGACGTGGGACTCAGCAGTCCCTCAGGTTGCGCACTATTGCTCCTGCTTCCTGCGGCACCTGGACTCCACACCTCCAGCCTAGTGCAATCTTGTTAGCACTGGGGATTGAACGCAGAGCCCTTTAACACTGAGCCACATCTCTTGCCCTATTTAGTTTTTAATTTCAGGCAGAATGTAAGTTGGCCAGGCTGCCTCTGCGTCCTGAGTAGCTGGATGGCATGCTCCTTGAAGGAAGGATGGAATACATGTCCGTCAGAGATTGTAGAGAGGAAACAATTCTCCTGTAAGTTCTTTTAGATCGATCACTTTGGGCTTCTGCTGCACCGAGTCCTGTACCGAATCCATGCTCTTACAGACTCATGTGTGCACCCTCAGGACCATGAGTCCAGTGTCTGTTGTCTAGGGTTACAGACGCTGTTTGTTATGAAAGAGTTAAAATAGCTTTCGGAAAGGAGGCCCTGCCCAGAGGGCTGAATCCTGAGGCTCTGCCCTGTGTGACCACTCAGCCTGGCTCTCATCTCACCCTCACCGTGGCTTGAGCAGGGTCTGCTCCCTCTGTGCCCAGTCTTTCTGAGAAGTGGAGCTCTGCATGACAGCTCTTTGGTCCCTTTTCCTGTCTGACTTTCACCTGCCTTGAGCGACTTGCTGCCCTTTAAGTTTGCAGCCATGGCAAGACATCCGTTCATTGCATTCTCTTCTCATCCTTTTCTGGAGCATATTATTTTAATCTCAGGTGTCTCTCAAGTCCTGTTTCTGTTCTGCTTCCTGTAAAGCCTTCTCAGGTCCTCTGGCTTTTAATAATGATGGATGAGATCAGCTCCTTAGGGCCAACTAGTGCTTCCTCGTTTGCTACCCATCCTTCACAGGGCCCAAAATTAATCCTTCTTGTTATGTGTTACTGTTCTCTGTTTGTTTGTTTTGTGGTTCTGGGGATTGAACTCAGGACCTTGTGCTTGCCAGGCATGTACTTATGCCACTGAGTCATATCCTTGGCACTTGTTTTAGTTGACTAAGAGAGGAACTTAGAGGAAGGGTGACTAGTTTGATTATACTTAAATCTTTGCAGTTAAATAAACACCAACCTGTTGCAGGTTCTCTCTGCATTGCCTTACCTGGCTATTTCGTTTGTGTTAAGAAACTTCTCCCAGGGACATCTTTTACCAGGGACGATATTTATGAACTTTACAGTGAAAGTGCTTACTGATCATTTATAGAGATCATATCTGAAACATTAAATCTCAGCCACTCACCACACTATGCAATAGCTTTTATAAAGACAAATTTTAACTTGAGTAATAGTAGCACTGCAATTTCTTGCTTTCATTTTAATTTTTGCAAACTCTGTAGTTCGCTAAAAGTTTTGTTTTTATTAAGAAAAAAAATAAAAGACTTAACTTTGTGACAATAATAGACTTTGTCTCTTATGATGTAAGATATTTAAGTGTCTTAGTTGATCAGAAGTAGTGAAGAAATTCTTACTTGTTAATTTGTTGAATTTATTCTGGTCCAGAAAGGTAGTGTGTGATTTCTTTAGGTTTAAAACAATCAGCTTTCAATGCTTAGTTTTTCCAATTCATCAGGAAAATCATAATGCTGATATTGTACATAGAGAAGGAGACAGACCCTGATTACTAGGCATGCTGCTATGCTGTGCACCTGTGAGCAGAGGCACTCGGGCTCCTGAGGGAATCCCCAGCATCACCGTGCACCCACACGCAGCATCACCGTGCACCCACACGCCCTGCTCATGCACTGGAACAGGAGACCTGGAGATAAACAGTCAGAAGACATTTTATTCTGAGCTATCTTCCTGATTTGGATTTCCTTCCATTTGATGTAGAGGACTAAATAATCGTGTTAGTCAACAGCAGCACCAGAGCATCAGAGCACCTGTATTCACACAGTCAGGCCTTCTGCAGATCAATAGCGAAGGCTTGATGGTGCAGAGAACACAGGCAGAGCGTAAGCACAACTGGGTGGGGCATTCCTGGCACAGGTACACTCACGCGGGCACAGGCACTCAGGTCCCCAGTGCCGGGGGAAGACCTTATCTTTTTAGACAAATACAGATCAAAACACTTGCACATCCTTTTCCACATATTTTCACTTAATAATATTCTATATTTTTACAAAGAATTTTTGGGTGATTTTGTTATTTGCCTTGAATCTGTTCAACTCTAAGTTGACCCATCTCTCTTCAAGGGGCTGGATTGTGTGTACCATCGTTGAGAACTCCCAACTGCTGAATTTGTTATGTGAAAATATGTTCAGAAGTATTTGCTTGGTGATTGGAATATGTTGCACAAATGAGCTACCATCTGAACTCTGTCCTTAGCTGCTCTGGATATGAAGAAAGGACAGATACTTGCTGTTAGGAATGTTTCAGGACCTTTCTACCAGCAATAAACTTCTCAACCTTTCAAGCTCTCACCTGGACTGTCACAAAATAATTCTGTTGAGTAGATTTGTTATGCCTTATTTTACATGAAATGGCAGTAAGTTTGTAACCGTTTTTCCTGAATCTTCTAAATTCCCTTCAGAGCAGTGGGAATATATGCTGTCAGATGGAGAAGCACAGGTGTGGCCCAGCAGTGCTGGCCTAGGAGATGTCCGTCCACTGATAGCCAGGGCTCCTGACCTTGACCTCGACCTCAACCAAAGCCTGGTTTCAGATAGACAGAAGAGCAGTACTTCATTATTTGGAAATGAAAGAGAAAGGCTGAGCACTTTCTCTTTCATTTCCAAATTGGTTTGTTGAACAGAAATTTCTCTGTTGCTTTCTTCAAGGTAATGAATGGCTCCTCCAAGAATTTTGTAAGAAATGGTGTCTTAAATGCTCACGTACAAATAGATATGCTGCCCTGTAGATCCAATACATGGCTTCATGAGTTAGAATACATTTCTATCTGCTTTCTTGTCATCTAGATGGGACCATTAAAATAGGTGACCAAATATATATCCCTAAGATGCTGTCTTACCTGTCCTGGCTTAACGTGAAATTCTGGGTAAAGGAGAAGGAAAAATTAGAGATGAAAATATTTGAAAAATTAAATGTCTAAAGGATAAGGAAATGGAAAATGGATTGCACATAGTGGCTGGTGGTTGAAGAGTAAGATTCAGGCTTAAGGTAAATCTATCCTGAGACAGCTACCTAACTCTTTTGTGTACAATCCAACAACTCTCTGAATCTTCCCCAAGGGTTTGCAGTAAAAGGTAGAAGCGGGACCCAGAGCAGATGAAATCAACTTCTGGACGTATCTGCAGTCTGCCAAGAAGCCAGAAGATCACAGCAAATGGGATTTGGGGATTTCATGAATAAAATCCGAATGTGGTCTTTGTTAAATAGGGGCATAAACACTCTACAGACACCAAATAATGAGCAGCTAAATTATTAATATGCATGGTTAGATTTGGCTCTAGGGATCTTAGATCAAATATGACTGGATTTACTTCCTTTAGGAAAACTATAAGGCAATATTTAGAAAAAAAATAGACAGTGAGGTTCAGCATTCCAATTTGATGAGCAGATGCACCTCAGCAGCCCAGGAGACCTGCTGCAGCAGCGGATGTGTTGTGGAGGGGGAGGGCCTCGCGAAGCCCGGCAGGCCCACCTTGGCTGGCTTTCGGCAGGACAGATGCGCCTATGTTCCCGAGCTATGCAGCCCACCCTTCCCTCAGCAGTGGTCCTTCCCACAGTAATTCACAGGATTTGGGTTTGGACACAGATTTGTGTGTCCCCTTTTTAATGTATCAGAGATCTGATGTGTTGCTGCAGGTATGCATCTGAGACTGAGCCCAGTGACTTAGCAAGAGGAAAACAAAGCCCACACCTGGGCTTGGGAGGTTCAAGCCA
The DNA here is from genome assembly GCA_004027165.1 of Ctenomys sociabilis. Classification (NCBI taxonomy): domain Eukaryota; kingdom Metazoa; phylum Chordata; class Mammalia; order Rodentia; family Ctenomyidae; genus Ctenomys; species Ctenomys sociabilis. The sequence continues at coordinate 3,969 of PVKA01014169.1, read as the reverse complement.
GGAGGGGCTGCTGTCACGGAGGCACGTGCTTTGATCGACCCATGTGCAGACCTAGATTATAGATACAGGCAAATAAAGCCCCATACAATAAGGGCCAGATAGCTGTCTTTAGGGCACATCATTCATTATCCATGGAGCATCTGGAGGGACACTAATTTTATGTTTTAAAAATTCATGGCGGAGGAAGCAGGTGCACGGTGAGGAGGGAAGGGGCGGTTGAGGCGCGGACTCGTTGACTGCGGGCTGATTCTATTCGAGGGCTGCGATTTCCCTGCTCTGTTCTCTGCCTTTGCTTTCTTCATTTCTCTTCAGGTCAGAGGCTGGCAGCATAATTAAAATTTGAATTATTTATGAAGAGCCATTAAAGTGGGTGGCTTGTAGATTAGTCAAAGACAGCAGCGCTGGTGCGAAGCTGCATTTCTCTGACTCTTTCACAATAAACGATACCTTGACAATCATGCCGTGAAGAAAACGCGCATGGAATTAGAGCTTTGGAAAAAGAATTATCTAAAACATTGTGACCATTTGTATTGAAGCAAACTTGTCTGTAATCATCCCAATGTGCAGAGCGGATCTCTTGTGTGTGTATACATAACAACTACCTTTCTGCCAACAGTCCATTAATATTGAGTAGAAACGTGATTCCCAAAGGGACCATTTTTTTGTGAATACAGAGATATGTCTTGGACTATAAACATGCACACATGGGTGTAATTAAAGGTACATTTTCTGTTTGGATGAGGACATTGAAGTGGCTCAGAAACATCTGCCACCAGCATGATGTGTTGGGAAGCCAAAGAGGTGGAGATGGGCGTATGTTTTCTCAAAAGCCTTGGGATCTGCAAATGTAAACATCATTTGTTACATCTGCCAATTAGAATGGGTTTATATGCCTAATGTAATTTTTGAAAACAGCGAGAGCCCACATAATAATGTTGAGCTAGAACATTCTGCCTGTGTTCAGGGGGGTGAATGCCTCATATTGTGTGTTTATCTGTGCTCTCCTTGTGCTTTTTGGTAGGAAAGCCGCATGCTGTGACGTGTCGCATTTTGCAGTCTGCATAAATCTTTTGCTGCTTGGCTTGCCACACCCATGCAGATTTGTCCATATTAGATAGAGTGAAATCCAGTGCGCCCTTCCACTACCTGCTGTTTGCTTCCTCTTCATAAAAAGTGGCCCATAATGGTGAATAATATTTCTGATATCACCAAAACTGAGGAAGTTACACATACTCTGGTATTTGCTTTCATTTATAGCATGTCTGTTTTAAGACATCTCTAAGCAAAATACATTATTACTGTACTGAAATAATCACTATCATGTGCTATTTTTGAGTTGCATATTAGATGAATTTTCCCACCTTAGGGATGAAGGCTCGCATTCATCTGGTACAGATGGGACTGCCAACAGCAGTGCTCATGGCGTTGATGATGGCGACCTGCAGCGCTGGCTGCACATCAGGTGATGCTCTACGTGCCTGGTCTCTGTGCATTCTTTCATCTTTCCAGCCACTCCATGACATACTGCTTATAGCTCTCTAGCTGTGTAGACCAAGAGCCAGATCCACAGCAGGACCAAAGGCCTGCTGGAGCTCACATGCCTAGCAGCCAGGCTCTGGGGCCTGGATTCCTAGGGATGCAGGGTGTGAGCTTAGAGTCGCATGAGGACACCAGCCCTGGCCAGACTGTGTGGCGCAGCTCTATCGCTCTGATCTGCATCCCTGTGCAGTTGCCATTGTGTCTTCCTACTTCTTGTGCAACCTGTGCTGCTTTTAGGAATGAATGTGGTGTGGAAGGAACTCTAATTATCTTTGCACTTATAATGATTCCCAAGGGTCTTGGTGAGAGATGCAGATACAAAAGTTACATTTCTTGTTATATAGGTCTTGCTTTATCTTGGTCTTAACCATCCAGCAGAAAAGTACAAAAACAAAATATAAAAAGTAAAGTCATATTAATATGTTGAGCTATAAGAGGCTCAAGTCAACAACTTCTGACATGGCCAGTCTTGTGGATAACCCACTACTATTATGGACTGCTGGACCATATTGGAATAGTTTGCTGAATTCATGCACCTACATGTTTAAATGGCAGTGGAATACCATTCTCTGACAAAACTAAACAAAAAAGGGGATACAAATGAAGGACCATTTTTGTATCTGTAAATTCAAAAAGGATAGATATATGCTATTTTCTCTTAATTCAATGAATAGAAATATTTGTACTAAAAGTGTTTGGATGGGATATCGTGTCTGCATCTTGTACTATGAATAACCACTATGAAGGCAATAATATGCAATGTATTAATTATTGAAACTGCCCTACTAATTGGTTTTGAAACTGTCCCATTGCTGTTTGTTTTTCAATAATTTTTTTTTTTTTTAAAGAAAGAACTGCAGAGTTTTTATTCCTTACTCTGTGGGATGTCCCCAACATGCTCTAAATAGTTTTTCAGATGGGGCTCATTCACTGTTTGCAAGCAGAGTGCCTGGTGTTGATGGATGGCTGCTGCTCCAAACTGTTTTTAATTGTAAAGAGAAAAAAGAAAAACCAATAAAAATGATGCATAATTTCAGAACAAGAGGATAGTAAATTAACAGTGGTTATTATTTTGCATATTGTTATCTTCAAAATAGTTGCTCAGAGTACAAGATACAGACATGCAAGATTGACCAAACAATATAAGCACTAACTGTTTCTTCCAATAAACCCATAGGAATAACTACCACCATCTTAGCTATCATATGTATTTAAATTTTCCATTCCTTTGTTTCTTCTTTTCTCCTTTCCCTGTCTCAGCTGTTCTTTCTTTTCAAGCAGTTTCTTTCCCTCTCACAATATCTACTGTGCCTTTTGAATCTTACTTACTTTTTCAGGTTCTAACATTAGGGAGACTATAGGATGTTGACACATGAAGGTCTGGTTTATTTCACTTATGAAAAGTACCCTTTTCCACTGTTGGTGGGAGAGGAGAGTGGTACAACCACTGTGGAAATCAGTGTGCAGATTCCTCAGAAATCTGGGACTAGAGGTCCCATTTGACCCAATCTATTCATCCCTTCTGAATATTTTTCCAGAAGAACTGAAAACATCACACCTCATTGATTTCTCTTCCCTTTTGTTTATAACAGTGCAATTTGTCATAGAAAAACTTGGAAATAACCCAAATGCCCATCAGCTGAGGAATGGTTAAAAAAGATGTATTTTTATACAATGCAGTATTACTTAGCTATAAAGAAAGATAAACCCGAGGCTTTTATAGGTAAGTGTGTGCAACTAAAGACCCTATGTACAGGTGCTCTCCAGGTGTACAGAGCATGCTGTCCTTTCAATCTCTGATTGTTCCCATTTCCCGCAGAGGCCTGTGCTGCCTCAGGAGACTGGAAGCCTGTGGCAGGCAGTTACAGAAGATGCTGTAAGTTAGACTCTGTGACTGAATAGCTTACACTTAAGCTTCGGATTAGAGCCTTCATAACTCATTGCCTAATTAGAAAAAAAAAAAAAAATGGAGCACTTCACATTCATAGTCCACACATTGAACCTAATGTGAAGGTTGTATGCATGCTAATCAGAGGACACTAATCTTAATGATATTTTTCAACAAAATTGATCTGCACCTTTACTTTCACAGCTGTCAAATACAATGGTCTGGCCTCTGTTCCTCTCCCCTCTCCCTTCCCCTCCCCTCCCCTCTCTTCCCTTCCCTTCCCCTCCTTTCCTTATCCCTCCCATCCCTTCTCCTGCCTTGCCCTCCCCTTTCCCCTCCTCTCCCCTGTTCCCTTTTCTTCCCTTTCCTCTCCCCTCCCCTCCCATCTCCTCTCCCCTTGCCTCCCTCTCCCTTGCCCTCCTATCCCCTCTCCTCCCTTCCATTTCCTTCTTCTTCCTCTCTCCTCACAGTCCTCTCTTGGATGGAGTGCCCCTTTGCTGTCAGCTCCACAGTCCCTTTGCACCACTGTCCCTCTGCTCTTA
>PVKA01014168.1:0-53102 GCA_004027165.1 Ctenomys sociabilis | reverse complement strand
CTGTGAGCGTAAAGATTCTAGAAGTAACTATTGATAATCTTCTGAATTTCCACTGGGTCGTGATGATTTCACCCTTTTCATTCCTTATTGCTTGTACTTGAATTTTCTTTTGCCTCTTTTTGATGAGGTTGGCTAGAGGCTTATCAACTTTATTTAGTTTTTCAAAGAACCAACTTTTTGATTTGTGGATTCTTTGAACTGTTTTCTTCATCTCAATTGAATTAATTTCTGCTCTAATCTTTATGATGTCTTCCCATCTTTGCACTCTGGGTTTCGTTTGCTCTTCTTTTTCTAGTTGTCGGAGGTGCAACATTAGGGTGCTAATTTGTTCCCATTCTGTTTTCCTAATGTGTGAGTTCATAGTTATGATTTTCTCTCTGCAGACTTCTTTTTTCGCATCCCATAAATTCCAGTAAGTCATGGTTGAATTTTCGTTGAATTGTAGATATTGTTGAATTTCCTGCTTAATTTCTTCTGCCACCCATTGATTGCTGAGTAGGGTGTTGTTTAATTTCCGTGAAATTAGCAGTTTTTCTTGTTTCTTTTTTTGTTTATTTTCAGTTTCATTGCACTGTGGTCAGATAATATGCATGGGATAATTTCTGTATTCTTGCATATACTTAAGCATGACCTCTGGACTATTATGTGGTCTATTTTGGAAAATGACCCATGTGCAGCTGAAAAAAGTGTGTATTCAGCTGCAGTTGGGTGGAACACTCTGTCCACCAGGTCTATTTGTTTCAAACTCTGGTTCAGTTCTACTACTTCCTTGCTAATTTTTTGTCTGGTTGATCTATCTTTTTAAGATAAGGTGTGTTAAGGTCTCTTGTTAAGATTGTGTTCTTAGACATTAGGTTTTTCATGTCCATTAAGATTTGTCTTACATAGTTGGGTGCTCCTGTGTTTGGTGCATAGATATTTATGAGTGTTACCTCTTACTCTTGAATTTTTTCCCTGACCAATATATAGTGGCCTTCTTTGTGTCATTTGATCATTCTTGGTTTGAAGTTGAGACTGTCTGAGAATTGCTACTCCTGCTTTTTTCTGAGGTGCTAGGGCATGTAGTATTGCTTTACATCCTTTGACTTTGAGCCTATGAATGTCCTTTTGAATTAAGTGTGTTTCTTGTATACAGCATATTGTTGGATTTTTTTGTCTAATCCACTGTGCCAGTCTATTTCTCTTAATTGGAGAATTGAGTCCATTTACACTGATGGTTATATTTGAAATATGCTGACTTATGTTTGTCATGATATTTACCTGGTGTTGTTTACTCCTTTGTATCCTGTGTTTGTCCTGTTTAGTGGGTTCCTTCCATTCTCATTCGTGCAATTCTGGTCATTGTGGTCTCTCTCTAGAATATATTTCAGCAGCCTGTGAAGGGCTGGCTTTGTCATCATGAAATTCTTTAGTTGTTCCTTGTCATGGAAGTATTTCACTTCTCCAGCAAACTTGAAAGAGAATTTTGCAGAGTACAATAGTCTGGGCTGGAATTTGTTTTCATGTAGGACTTGAAGAACTCTGCTCTGTGCTCTCCTTGCCTTCATTATTTGTGTAGAGAAGTCGGCTATAATTTTGATGGGCTTCCTTTGAATGTGATCTGCTTCTTCTCTCTAGCAGCTTTCAGTATATTATTTTTGTGTTGGATTTCTGGGATCTTAACTATTATATGTCTTGGTGTGTTTTTACTTGGGTTGAAGTTATTAGGTGTTCTGTATGCTTCAGTGACCTGAACGTTGGATTGTTTCCTCATATTTGGGAAGTTTTCTGTGATTGCTTCTCCCCAAATTCTTTTTATGTCATTTGTATTGACTCCTTCATTCTCATTGATGCCAATTGTTCTCACACTGTTCATCCTCGCATTATCTTGCAAGTGATGGATTATTTTTTCCTGCATTCTTATTGTTTTTAAGAGATCCTTTCTCACCTTTGCACTAGCTGCTCCGGGCAGGCAGGCAGGCAGCAATTTTTTACACACACGTCAAAAACCAACCATAGCTCATTAGTTACTCTCTGGATGAAGTAAATGGCCAACAAATTCTGTATTTGACATCATCATAGCAGAGCTAGTATCTGGCAGTAGAGATGCTAGGTGCAGGTGTTTCTACTAAGCTATTTGCCAGTACCTATTTCTGCCTCTTTGGCATTGTTAATTTCCTCTTCAACTGACTTCTCAGGACCTCTCAGGGAAATCTGGAGATCCATTGGAGATCCCAGGGTTCTGGGAGGGCTCAGGATGCGTTCCATGGACTCCCGTCTTTATTACACACCGTCAGCGCCCTGGGAAATGTCTCTCACGCACAGCAGGCCTGGAGTTCTACACTCACTGAACTTTGATGCCCAGAGAATCGGGGAAATTCCCACTCACTCAGCAGGCTTTAGGGCAGGGGATCCGGGGAGGTGCTGGTGAGTAGGCCCTGAGGTTTCAGGCCGGTCTCTGGCTTGGAGTGCTTAGGGGCAGGGATCCGGGTAGTGCACGTGGGAAGAAGCCAAAGGCTCTCCCTCAGACTCTCCACTCACTCACTGATCTGGGAAGCCTGGTGAGTTGTGCAAATTCCCACTCACTGGAGAGCTTGGGGCGGGATCCAGGAGGTCACCGGAGTCAGCTACTGTCTCAGGCTGGTCTCTGGGCCTGAGCGGGTGTGATGTGGTATCTAGGAGTGTGGCAGAGTCGGCTGCGTTGTCTCAAGCCGGCAGGCTGGGTGGCATGGGCGGGATCCAGGAAGATGGCCTAAGTGAGTACATTGTTCAGGATGTGGGCTACAAGTAGACTTCATGTCACTACACCACAAGGGGAAGAAAATATAAACACCTCCTTTAGAAAGGACCATTCAGTTGCATGTGATTGTGTATTTGTAAAACATTTAGTACTCTTTACATTTGATAAATATTTATTAGTGCTATGTGCCAAGTGTAGTTAATATTTTCTATGATCAGAGCAGATAAAATCCTAAGTTTATGTTCTCCTAGGGAGGCAGAAAAGCAAAACAGGTTAAAAAGCCAAAACCAAAGTCTGTCAAGAAGTAAATGCACAGAGTAGTAAGGAACTACACAGAGAGATGGTTTTAGGAAACATAGTGAGGCTGTAACATGTGAACTGAGACCCAGAGGACAAGGAGGAGCAAACCACGGACAAGAGCTGAGGAGAACATCGCAGGCGGGAGGGAAAGCTGTTCTCTGCCCCATGCATCCTCATGCCCGGCACTTCAGAGAGCTCACCAGAATGGCAGCGGCGGTGTCTTCTCCAGCTCTTTGTAACCTGCAGTGGGCAGGCAGGCAGGCAGCACTTTTTTACACACACGTCGAAAACCAACCATAGCTCATTAGTTATTCTCTGGATGAAGTAAATAGCCAACAAATTCTGTATTTGACATCATCATAGCAGAGCTAGTATCTGGCAGTAGAGATGCTAGGTGCAGGTGTTTCTACTAAGCTATTTGCCAGTACCTATTTCTGCCTCTTTGGCGTTGTTAATTTCCTCTTCAACTGACTTCTCAGGACCTCTCAGGGAAAATCTGGAGATCCATTGGAGATCCCAGGGTTCTGGGAGGGCTCAGGATGCGTTCCATGGACTCCCGTCTTTATTACACACCGTCAGCGCCCCACAGATAACTCATAAGCCTTCTATTCCATTGGTGTAGCAAAACTTTGTATGCTGCCAGCCCTCGGAGCCCTCCCGTATGCCACTGTGGGGCACCTGCCCGCACTGGTTCTCCCCACCCAGGGCACCATTTGTAGGGGACTAGTCCTGACCCAAGGACAAACAAGGATGAAAGACAGAGTCAGGCTGGCACACAGGCCATGGGCCCCTTGCCTCTGCTAGGCAGCGGAGCCTAAGCATCTGGCTCATCTGCTTTTGGTCACTCACACACAAGTGTAAGTGGTTAAAGCAACGCAAGCTTTGCCTGCCTCCCAGCCCACATTGGAACATGCCCAGGTAAGTCGTGGGCTGTGCTGGCTACTTTCCCGAGACCAGCAACACTCTGCCGGCACGTCAGCAGTGAGTGTGCCTCTCACTCACAGAGGAGATCCAGTGGGCCGCATTTCCCCTCTGGTCTCCCACACGTGGGGAGCTTTTTTTTTTTTTTTTTTTTTTACTGCACTTTCATTTACTGTAGTATTTGTACTTTATTCATAGGATTCATTGGTTTGTAAACTCCTGATTCCCATCTTTTCAGAGGTCATAATTCTTTTCATTTCTAATCTTTGCCTTGTACTTTCCCAATAATAAATTTAACTTCTTAGTTTTATCCAATTGAAATTATACATGATAAGTACTAGTTTAACAAAATCTTCTTGGTCAGAAAATTAGCATCCTGTATTGAAAACTAACCATTCTCTTGTAAAGTGTAAAGTTAAGTCTTGGTTTATTTTACTGAAAGTGATATTCAAGTCAAACTTATATTTGCTAGTTCATTTTTATACATTTGTTATGGAATAGAGATTTGTGTTACACAGTTTCCTTTTTTAGATAGAATAAAAATACCCAGAAAAGTCGTTAATGAATTTTGAAAACTTTGGTCATGAACTACTTACAGTGTCCTATTTGCACGCTTCACAGATTCTGAGTACTTCTTAAACACAGGAAATGCATAATGCTGTATCTAGTGAAACTCTAGGAAGAGTTTAAAATGTAATCATCATTAGCAGAAATCCTAAAAACAGCATGTTCTTACTTAGTACACTGCTTTCCCGGCCATCTTAATGCTGTGTCTTTGCTTTCTTTGTGTGAGATGTGCTGTTGTTGGTATTGCAGGGCTAGATCCAATTATGACAGAGTGACCTGGATTCTGTGTGTCTCATGTATCACCAACTAGCTTTTTCAGCTAGTTCTGATTATAATAACAGTAAATCTGTAAAAGGAAAAAATTCCACATTATAAATTTCAAGTTTTTATTGATTTGAATCGTGAAAAAATAAAATGTTCATTGGCCTTCTCTATATTTTCCTTTACTGATGCCTGTTATGGTTTGTGTCTGGATGCCCGCCAAGGCCCATGTGGTCGCAGGGCTTTCAGAGGTGGCTGACTCTGGGGCGTGTGATGCAGGGATTAAGGGTGGCTAGTTAGTAAGTCAGGGCACTGATTGGTTTGACATAGTTTGGGCTGGGACTGAGGGTGTGAGCACTACCACTGCCCTAGAGCGGGTAGCCTGTGGGGAGTGTACGGGACCGAAAGAGTCATCACTCTGCCTCTGTTGCTCTTACTGTCCCGTGGGTGTCGTGGGCTGGGCTCCGGTGCGGTGGCCCCTGCTCAGGCCACTCTGCCTTGATGCCAGTCCTGGACTGAAGCCTCTGTGCCCAGTGAGTCTAGTAAGCTTTTCTTCCTCCCCCTTAAAAAACACCTACCTTAGAAACTTGGGTATACTAATTGCATCTTCTTTTGCCTCAGTTGAAAAAATTGCTTTAAAAAGCATAGAATATAAATATTTTAGGAGTGATTACTGCCTGAAAAATTTACTACAAGTCCTGGCATAGGACATCATGATAACGTTTGTGAACCACGGTATTGATGGTCTCTTGACAAATTATTGTTTTTCCTTCAGACTTTTATTTGCGACATAATAATTAAAAATTTTACAAACATGGGGAGTGTTTTAAAATGATATACAGCAATTTTTAAAAAATACTAAAGGTTGAAGAAAATTTTGAGGTAATAATGACTACATATTTTACATGTATATTTCTCTTTTACCATTAAATGAAAGCACCAAACCTGATAGCTTAGTGCACTAAAGCACCTGAGCACAGTGGCCAGGGTTCCAGCCTGCCATGCCCGCCCTGCCTCCAGAGTGCACTGAGATGGAGATTGAGACTGGGCATGGTGGAGCTCGCCTGTAATTCCAGAATTTAGGAAGCTAAAGATAGGTGAATCACTACTCCGATCTACATAGTGAAACTCTGTAGGCCTTGTATCCCCTGTACTAAATGTATTTTAAAAAATAAAAAGACTTTTAATTTTACTGCTGAAACTGGACTATGGCATTACATGTCTTAACCAATTATAAGTGACATAGGTCATTGAAGAGGAAGATTTAGAAGGTAGTCTATCAACCATTGTGTTTCCATTTTAATCCTCTGTTGATTATGGGAGAATATGCCAGCTAGAGGGCTTGAGTGACGAGAACAGCAGAACCCTCTGCAGCCCCACAGGACAAGTCATGTCCAAAAGAAGTAGCCTCTTGACATCATAGGTTTCTGAGGTTGGGCTTACTTATTACTATGGCCAAACCCCTTTCCACCAACACAGAATTTAAATACACTTCTCAATCACAGATTGAAATTTTATTTTCCTAGTTATTCATGAGTGTTGAATTTTATCAAACACTATTTTTCTGTATTTGTCACATTGGTCATATATTAATGTCATAGATTACATTATAGAAATTCTCAGATTTAAATAGCATTCTATTCAAGGGATAACGTCTGTTGGTCCTCATTTATGACATTTTTACATATTTCTGAATTCAGTTTTCTATTTTTTGGTTAGTATTTTTAGATTACATTAATTGTATTGATTTATAACTTTTCTTCCCATTTGATATGATTTTGCAACAATTTAAGTTGGGGAGGTTTTAATTATTTTTTCTTATCTCGTATTATCTGTGTGGAGTTCCTTAAAAAGAGTGATAGAGCTTATCTCTAACATATCAGGATTTTTTTTTTTTTTTTTTTTTTTTGGCAGAACTCAGGCCCTTGTGCTTACCAGGCAAGCACTTATTCTACTGAGCCATTTCCCCAGCCCTTGGATGTGATATTTTTAATGGGTAGATTTTTTAATCAACCAGGTATAATTTTTTAAATTATTAGTATTATTTTTAGTTATTTTACTTGTTCAGTCAATTTTAATAATTATATGTCTAAAACATGAAATTTTGTTCAAATTTAATGGCACAGTGATAAAATTCTGTGAGTTTTATAGAGTATTAAATACAGAAGCATGGATAGTCATAGTTTATTGTTCTTTGTTGCATCTATACAATGTAACACTGGTATTTCTAGAACTTTTCTAGTCCATCAGTCTGTTCAAAGAGGCAGATTTTGTTTTGCCTTACATGACATTCTAAAACTTCCTATGTTTGTCAGTTTCTCTATTTTTACTTTTGCGAATGCACTGTTTCCGTAGCTTTTTGAGTTAAATGATTAACTTAGGAAACTTCATCTTACACTTTAAGTTGAGAGTTTAAGACTATACTTAGATGGATCAAAGTTTTCACTTTAGTGCTTAATGATTTTTTATTAAACTTTGGCTAGCTTGGAAGTTAGGTGTTTCATTTCTGTTCTTGTAATGGGTACCCTTCAATTTATAACACTCCCATTTGACTCAACATAAAACTTAATAGTATATTTCCTTAAAAAACAACTACCTTAGAAAGCATAAGTACCCTTTTTCCCTACCTATCATGTCCCTTTTCCCTTTATCTCCCTGTGCTCCACTCTGGATAATTTCTGCAGATCAATAATCCAGTATATTGTTTTGCCTGCTCACTTTATTTCTGAAGTCCTATTTTTTCCAGAATTATTGTTTATACTATCCTTCTCTTTATCATGGGTTCAAATATACTTACTGATGGTGACATTCAGATTCTCTGTTTCCTCGGGCCACCTTCCTGTTGCACCTGCTAACTCAGCCTCAGTTTACATCTGTAGGCACGGTGGAGAGTGCATCTTTGTTAAGGGTGTTTTCTCTGGGATAGAGCATGCAGCATGGATTGTACTTGCCTTGGCTGGGTGTCTGAGTGTTTTCACTGATAGAGAAGCCTCTTAAACATCTTCACAGCTTGACATTCCCTCACTGTGAAAGTTATTAAAGTTAAGACTCAAGGCATGTATAAGACTTACAGTTTCGATTATCATAGTACACTTTTTACTCCACTCAAAGCCTGGACAGACAAGCATTTTCATTGTTAATTCCCTAGGCCAGTGTGCAGAAGTCTCTAGTCCCTTCCACAGAGGGATGCAGCCATTCCTGCCTGGGATTTAGGCAGGAGGCTCTGTTCCAGCTTACCAAGTTGGAACTACCCAAGACCACATCCAGTTTTGGCACAGGTACTATAATCTTGGACCCTTCACCTACAGTTTTATATATACATACAGTTTAGGATTTGGCTCCTACACGTATTTGGATATCTCGCTGGTGCCAACAAATGCACTCCATTTTTGTAATTGCTAATAGCCAATCACTTCCAGCTCTTACTTTCTTTTCATTTTGATACCTGATCCAGGGCCTTTTATTTTTCAAGCTCATCTATATATTTAAACTTAATTTTTCGTATATTTTTCCAATTTATGTGTTGGTAGCAGATAGGTAATATTTATTGACTTGGGAAATGTTGATTGAATCCTTTCGAGTCTAATAAAGAGAAACTAAGGTTAACCAAAATTTTTAAAAATGTAATAATGGCTTATTGTGGACAGGTTGGATCAGAGATATGTATGGACTAACCAAAGAAAACTGTTGAGATTCCCTTTCATTCAGTATTTGCTCAGTGTGCCCGTATAAGATGCCAGAGACTGTTGAAACCCTTGTGTACACAGACAATAAGATATCCTTCCTGTCCTTGGGCAGTTCATGGTCGTAAAGAATGATACAAAACAATAGTTTGCAAAGAGAGAAATGCTAAAAGGGTCTAGAATTGCTATGGGAAAAAAACCCAAGAGTGGCTCTTAGAATAAATCAAAGTTCATAAAAGGTAGGGAAGGCTAGAAGGAGAAGGTATAAAGACAGATGAATATGGAAAAATAAGTACAAAATATTGATTGTAGGCAAGGCATTCATGTTTTTTATAAAATTAGGAAGATAACACTGATGGTTACTTTTCTAAAAGTGGTTATTTTTTTAGTTTTCTGAGAGATGGAGGAAAATTAGAAACAGCTTAAGGCCGGAGACATAACTGAGTGGCATAAGGGCCTGCCTGGCAAGCACAATGTCCTGAGTTCAATTCTCAGTACCTCAAAGGGAAAAAAGAAGGAAAAAAAGGTTAAGCTTGAGTTAGGAGGCTGTACATTCATTTAGGCCAGAGATTGTGGACTAGGGAAGGGAAGGGACCAACAGTGAACCTGTGGCCTTCACACTAAACTACATCCCCTTTGCTTTTTTTTACTTTTACTTTATTTATTTTTGGCCAGGAATCTAGCCATCTCCCTGGCCCCTCTTTTTATTTTTTTGAGATAGGGTCTCACTAAATTATTAAAGCTGTACAGGGTGGACCCGAACTTGTGACCCTCCTGGCTCAGCCTTGGAGTGCGGGGATTATGGGGTGGTGGTGGACTTTGACTAACAAGAGGAGAGGCAACGAGAAAGATTTCAGAAACAGGGACTCCCTGGAACATTCAGTAGACACTGAGGAAAGAAACAGTGATAAAGAAAAAAAAACATTTGTGGAGCCAGTGCATCATGCCAAAAGCCTTACCACATTCCCTTAACTCTCAAATCTCTGTACGATGTGATAATTTATAGATGGAAGAGACAGAGAAGTTTCAAAACAGTCCACAATCACACCTTCGGTGCTGTACCCAAAGGCTCTCTGGCTCACAAGCTGGCTTTCTTTCTACTTGTTTCTATTACATTTTTGTTTTTGCCTCTCTAGGGATTTTTAGAAATTCTGCTTTTCCCTGTGGTGCTCTGTCTCATGCTCTAGTTTTACAATGTGAGATGGGGAGCCTGTCCAATGTCTTCAGATAGCCCAGATCTGAAGCTTCAGATTGTTTCTCAACTGTACACTAATTAAATTTTCCAGGGCTGGCCCTTCTACAGGTAAAAACAATTTGCCATCTCTTTCCATGTCATTGGGTTCCATCTATCTTTGCACTGTAACAGTTGTCCATGTTGTCGGCCTGCTACTGTGGAAGTATGATTGGCTGAGGCTGTTGGAATGAAGGTAAGTTATTCCCAAACTCATTGGTCAGAGTTATCAGTAACTAATTCAGAAGCTGTACCCTCATCACTAATCTAGTTCACAGTTAAAAAAAAAAAAAAGTTCCTATACACCAAGCATGAACCCACTGAGAAAGAAATTAGGAAAACAGTTTCATTCACAGTAGTGTCCCCCCCAAAAAAAGAAATATCTAGGAATTAATCTAACTAAGGGAGTGAAAAACCTTTATAATGAAAACTGTATTGTTCTGGGGAAAAAAAGTTAAAGAGGATATTACAAAATGGAAAGATAGTTGCTGTTCTTGGATAAGTAGAACCAATATTGTCCAAATGGCCAGATTTTAATGTAGTAGTTGTAATCAAAATACCAATGACTTTTTACCACAGAGCTAAAATAAATAAATTTCAAAAGCTTGCATGATATTAGAAGAATTTGGGTACAGCACCGAAGGTGTGATTGTGGATTGTTTTGAAACTTCTCTATCTCTTCCATCTATAAATTATCACATCTTACAGAGATTTGAGAGCTAAAGACATTGTGTTACAGTGATTGATGTATACCCATGTTTATAGCAGAACAATCCACAATAACAGCCATGGAAGTAGCCTGTGTCCCCTCAAAGAGACAAATGGATAAAGAAAATGTGATGTGTATGCATAATGGAGTACTGTGCAACCATAAAACAGAATAAACGAGTCATTTTAAGAAAGTGGATGGATCTTGAGATCATAATACTAAGTGAAATAATTCAGACACAGGAGGTTGAATGTCACATGATTTCTCTCAAATGAAAGACCCAAAATATAAATACATTATTAAAAACATGATAAGACACAAGGAGGCAAATGCTATGGATGGTAACAGGCATCTGGGGAAGGGGTGAGAAGGGAAGAAGAGTGCAGGATGAAAATAATCAAGGAGCAGATGCTCAGGCCATCATGCTGAGTGTAGTCATTCTCACAAACATATGTATTATAAAAAATAAAAATAAAACAATGACTTTCCAGATATATTCTGACAAATATAATGTCACCATAAATTAAAGAAATAGGAGTGGCCAGGGCTGATAGTACACACTCCTGTGATCCCATTACTTGGGGACGCTGTGACAGGGAGAGCTCAAGTTCAGTCTTAGAAAAATCCAGCAATTTAGACCAAATGAAAAAGGGTGAGGACATAGCTCGGGGTGAAGGGGAAAAGTGGAGTAGAGCAAGCCCATAGTTACTGGTGGTTCAGTTCAAGTGATGGTCTCTTAGGCTCCTGGGGAGGCCGATTATGGCCAGCTTGGCCTCACTGCTGGATTCATCCTGTCCGCATCGTGACACATGTGTGTTTTGCCCTCTTACTCTTTCACCCTCAAGATAAGGCCGCAGGAGTGCTGAGAGAACGATGCGATGACCCAAGGCCCTCCACAGTATCGTGCCTCAGGTAGAGTGCAGTTGGACTTCCTAGTCAGGGACGAAGGGAGGGCGTGTCAGAGTGGCCTGAGGCAGGACAGCCAGGCAGCCTGGTTCTGACCCTCACCAGCCAGGGGACCCAAGTGGGTTATGTATCCTGGTGCGTGAGTGTCCTCATCCGTAAAATATTGATAATATGGGGGCTATCTGAAGATTAACTATTAAAGCACTTAGAACAGTGCCTGACAAAACGTAACCCTATATGAGTACTTATTTTTACCATTATTCCTTTTTTTTAATTTGTTATTTGGCACAGGGTCTTGCTACGCAGCCCAGACTCGTCGTGACCCTCCTGTCTCAACCTTCCCAGTGCTGGGATTACAAGTGTGCACCACACAGCTGCCTGGCTGTCCTCCCTCAGGCCTGGAGACTGAACTCGGGTCCTTGCGCTTGCCAGGCAGGCATTTATGCCACCAAGCTATCTCCCCAGCCCCATTATTCCTGATATTTATAAGTAATCACTCTATTTCATTTTGACATTGTTACTAAACTTGGATGATTGTTAGTATCTTATTTTGAGTAAGCAAATTGTTAAGTGGAATAAGAGTAGATGCTTTCATGCTGTGTGTTACAGTGTTTTGCTCCAGCTGTCTAAATTGAGTGTGGTTATTATGCTTTAAGTAAAGAGATACTTTCTTTGTTAAATTTGAAACAGTTTACCCACATTCCTTTTAGCTTAAGTAATCTATACATTTAAAATGAAAAGAAAGATGGGACTAGCAAGACGTAGGATTAGCAAAGGAGTGTGTGCAGTAGCTTCCGTGCCACTTCACTGCCCCACACATGGCTGCTTGGAACAATTTAATGTCATGAAAATGGTTCTCACAAAGAATTCTTCAAAATATGCTGTAATGATTTATCATTTTGAGCACTCTGAAGTATGTGATTAGAGCACTTTATTTTTACATGGTGGGAATTTAAGAATGGTTCCAATTCTTCTCCTTTGTTCATATACCATTAATGCCACTAGCCAAGTTTCAGTTTCATTCATGCCATCCAGCCTGCGCTGTTTCTTTGCTCCACACCTTTGCTTTGATTTGAGAAGTGCCCTGTCTGCCGATCTCACCCTTAATGATTTTAGTGACTGCCAGGGTCACCTTCTCAGGTTCTAAGTGTCACTGCACCTCAGGGAGGGAGGCACAGCTAGCCGGTCCTTTCAGGAAGCACAGTGCACTGTACGGTATCCCCTGAGTGACCGCGCTTCCCGGTGGTGGCCGTGGCAGCAGGCCACGGTCCTCCTGAACAGCACTGCAGACAATCCCCAATAGCCATTCAGTGTTAGAACTTCAAATGCAGCTTGCTGCCCAAGATACGATTTTTACAAAAGACATAAAAGTTTTCTTCAAATGGATTTGTCAGATATTGATTCTCCATTAAAAAAAAAAAAAAAAAGGAAAAACCTTGAAGGCACAACATTAAATCTCAACTTTATGAAGGCATTTCTCAGGGGGAGCAAATGTAGCATGGCTCATAATATCAGCCATCTCAAGTGGGCCTGGTGAGCCCTAGGTTCAGTCCACTTGTGGTTTGACTTTTTGCCAGGAGCCTGAGGTGCTGGAGCTCAGTGCCATTGCCTTGGGGAGGATGTGTGTGCTCTAGACGCCAGGCTGGGAGCAGGGCTGGACTGTGATGCAGAAGCTCAGGGCCTTAGTTGCACCCATGTTATGCTGGGTGCCACGTTTTGTCCACAAGCACAAGCAGCCCATTCCTTGGGAACCACATTGACATATTAGCTTCACATTGCCACAGTGAACTAAGCAAGGCAACTAACTTTTAAATAAAAACGGTTCCGTTAGTTCATGGTTTTAGAGGTTCAAATTAAAAATTTGGCCATAGTTTCAGGCCCCTTGCAGGGGAGCCACACCATAGTGGAATGGCTGCAGGAACAAACCACTGCATCGCAAGCCTGAAGCAGAATGGGGAGAAAGGGAGAGACGGCCTTGCCCCCAGATGAACTGGGGCCTCCCATCAAGCCCCACCTCAAAGGTCCCCCAGTCCCCCAGCAGCAACACCTTGGGAACCAAACCTGAAGCAGCACATGGCCCCAGAAGACATTCAGCACCCTAATAGAGTGCTAGTAATCATAGCTAATGCATGTGTTTATGCTAAGTAGCTCCTGGTTCAGCCCTCACAGCAAGGTATAGCCATATTTATAGAAGTAATAGAGAAGAGGGCAGCCTTAACTTGCCCAGATTACTGTAGCTAGTGAGCAGAGAGTCGTAAGTTGTGTGCAGGCAGTCTGGCAGCAAAGCCTGTCCTCAGCATCTGCCTTCTCTCACCTTCATTTGGAGAGCAGGTGTTTGGCTGCTCCAGGAGAGCAGGTGTCCAGTCCTGACACTTCACTGGCTCCAAAGAAGCAAGCCCTTCCCTCATGTAGGTCCTGGACCTGCCTGAAGAGTAACAGCACCAGACCTAGGGTTAAGGTGTACAGTAACTCATGGACGCACCCTCCACACCCTGGGATAATCCAGGTTAGTGTTGAGAACAGTCAGGACAGTTTTTATCAAGTGGGTGCAGAAATCAAGGCGAGCTAAAAGCCAGTGGGATGCTTCTCCGGCAGCGTCAGCCATGCTCCTCAGACTGCTCTGTGTTCTCAGCCAGAGCCAAGTCAGGGCCGCCCAAGTCCACAAGGGCCTCCTCTTGCATATTGTTCTGGTTACTGCACAAAGGCAGACTTTCCTTGACCAACACAAACATTGGGAGAGCTGTCAACGAAGCAGTCGGGTTGCTTTAGTTGGGATTTGTGACCTTGAGCGCATAGGCACGAACAGCATTTGGCTTCTGCAGTTTAGAAAGAAGCCAGCAAGTACAAGGGAAAGCCGTGAGATGCTGATGGGATGGGGCATGGGGGAGCACCTATGTTAGCAGCTCTGGGGGAAGCCCGTGTGGTGGAGTCCTGACAAAGCCACCTGTGCTCCTGGCTTCCTGCTTCTCTCTAGACACAGCTGTGCAGCCCCTGTAGAGCGGTTGCTATGACCCCAAGGAAGTGAGAAGAGTGGGCTGAGCTTCTTCCCGGGCAGGACTGCCCTGTGCTGACACGTTGCCTTCGCGCTGGCTTTCAGGTTCTTTTGCAGAGTTCTCACCAATGAGCCGTGTGGAAGGGGCAATGTGCAACACGTGCTCCTTGCCATGGGTGCCTCCTCGCCCAACAGCTCAGCAGCTTCTGGCCTGCTGGCTCCGTTCAGCTCACTGCACTCTTGTCTCTACCACCCCAGCCTCTGACAGAGCAACAACAAACTTACGCCGTGTAGTAGATTCTGTCCTGAGTGTTTGTACCCCGAGTCCTTCCAGGGGTAAGTAAGCGTGCAATAATGCATTTTCAGGTAGCACTGTTAGTGAAAGTCACTGTGCTCATAAGGGCCAATACGGCCTCACAAACATGCCACCACATGGTGGCTTCTGGCTGTCCTCAAGGCTCATCTGAGTGTGGCTGAAGATGTCTGGTGTCTTCCTTTGGCAGACACTGCATTTCATGACTAGCTTGCTCATGGAATTCATGTATCCCAGCCATCTGATGTGCCTCCTTTAGCTTTGGCTTTAAGCCATTGCACATGTGTCTGCGTTCCCAGCTGAGAAAAATACCCATTCAAGAACCTTGTTCCTGGTTTGGGGCGATGGCTCAGTGGAATAAGCACTTCCCTGGCAAGGGCAAGGGCCTGAGTGCAATCTCTGATTCTGGGGGAAAAAAAAAAAACTTGTTCCTGACCAATCAATATTAGGAGAGCAGTAGGAACTTTAACTGGGAAATTCTGGAAACAGCTCAAATGCCCATCAGTTGATGAATGGATATAGGTGTGGTCTCCCCCTCACCCCCCCCCTTGTGACTGAGTGGACAGGCCCCGTCCCCCCAGGGAGAGTGCTGGCTGCTGCTGGCTCTCCCTCTGCAGGGACAATGGAATCAGGCGGGCAGGAGCCCAGGCTCGTGGGCACGCTCCTTCTCATCCGTGGTTGACCTCTCCGGTTTTCTTGGTCCTTCTCTGCCATCTCCTCTTCCACCACTCACTTTTTCCTCTTTCCAGAGTAGGGGCTTTCCTGGTGGCCCCTCGCTTGCCAACACAGAGTTGACATTGCCTTTGTTGATGTTTCGATGTTGAGATATGCTCTGTGGGATGGATCTTAAGTGGGCACTGAGCATTGTGAATACCTTTAGCTTTAAAAATAAGGGAGCACAAAAATGAAAGCAAGGGTGCTTTTTACAGACTGATTTTACAAATGCAAATAGACCTTTGTAATTCACAATGAAAGTGAGCTTAGAGATTAGATCACCTGATGGCCTCTCTTAGAGGAGATAAGAGAAACACATGGGTGCTTAAATGTAGTCACGTGGAAGCGTGTCACTGCTGCAGACTGCTTTGCTGCTGATGTCTCCTCACATCTCAAATCTGCACTCCACAGCCAGTGTTCCTGCCTTCTGAGCCACTCCCTGCTCCTTTGTTCCCCTCCTTCATTAAAAAAGAAAAACTGTCCCATCCACCCCCTGTGGAGTGCCAAGTGCATCACAAGCTACCACAGGCGATTTTATGTTACTACTATAGAACAGCAGTTTTAAAAATGAGCATAAGTGCCAGCCAGGTAGCTCAGTAGATTAAAGCACCTGTTTGGGCAAACTCAGCAGCTGGGTTCAATTCCTGACTCACCGTGCTGGCCCTGCCCCCAGGGCACACTGAGCGTGATTGAGCCTGGGTGTGGTGGTGCACACCTGTAATCCCAGCGCTTGGGAGGCTGAAAACAGGCCAATCACTATGAGTCCCATCTATGTAGGGAGATCCTGTAGACCCTTACTAAAATACAAAAAAAGATGTACAAAAATGATGCCAGTGTGTTTCCACTAGCAGGATCCATACTAACCAAAACAGTAGTTAGGCCCTGCAACAAAAGGAATTTGTTTTATTGTAGGTCATCTAGAAATGATTATTCTGTAAGTCCAGGGCCATATAGATTGTTATATGGCCTTCCAGATTGTATATTATAGCATTGAGCTGTCACCTACAGCATCCTTTAGAATGTTATTGATAAAATGTCCACTCATATTGAAGTAAGGGCTCAATAAGCCACTACACATAAATTGTTGTGCTCTTACCTCGAAGGATAGTGTATTGATTCCCCCGCATGACAGCAGAGCAGCTCTTAGCTGCAGCTTCCACGTCACGCCTGTATAATGTCTTCTTGAAGTCCCAGATAACAAAGAATCCTTTTTTGAAAAATAAGAATTTCTTAAAACTTTGTATTATTCTGATTTTACTTCAGATAGCTATTTAATCATTGCTTAAACTGGTTTGTATGGGCTTAAACACTTTCATTTAAAAATTATATTTTGTAATAAAAATAATCCATACCTATAAGAAAATTTGAAATCATTTTCCAGAAGAATTGCTATTTAAATATTTTTGTGATAACTGCCAGAGATTAACTCTGAATGGGGGAGTGAGAGAGGGAGAAAGATACTTGCCGCCAGAGATTAACTCTGAATGGGGAAGTGAGAGAGGGAGAAAGATACTTGCCTTTTTCTTTTTGTTTTTAGAAAATGGATACAATTTATTTTTCAAGTTGAAAGCACAGCATCTTTTAATTCAAACTAGCCACATTTCAGGTATTTAACATGGTCAGCGACTAAGATATTAAACACTAAAGTGCAAAATATTGCATAGATTTAAATAATAGGATAAAAAGAACTTCTGTTCCATGTGGAGTTATACCTGGAATTCCCAGGCATATTATTCAGTATAAAAATATACAGAACAGTAAGTATCCAATGGGCTAAGTATATTGAAAATACATACTTTTTCCTTGAAAAAAATAAGAAACTGTTAAAGATAATGTTTTTGAATATAGAGATTGAAAATACAGTATTTCTCATTTTGTACTTCTTTGAAATGTGTTAATATTTTAAAGCAAATATTTAATTTCATTTTGAAGAATATAGTCAGTTAATGAGCAATGCATATTAGCAGTGAAAACATGCATACGTCAAGAGCCAGAGAGCTAATAGCTGTTGTTCAAGCCTTTTTCTACAAATAAAATAAAAACATCCATACACTGTGGCAGTTGGTTTGGAGGTGACAGTAGCACTTTCTACTTTTAACTGTCTTGGGAATCTTCCCATACTCCTATCTATGAACCCACCTCACTCTTCCTCACCATTGCCTATAGTGCATGGGTGTAGGGCAGTCTGTTTAGAACTAGCCTGCAGGTTTGTTTGGGTTTTTTTTGGGGGGGAGCGAAGGTGTCAGTGTTACAGAGAACACCCGCATATGTATATGTATCTTTGTGGCATGTGAAATACCCATTTAAAGATATGTGGCATAATTTTGACTTCTTGGGGTATATGACACCCTAAGTTCTAATAGTGATACATTCAAGAGGGTGAAGATGAGGAGGGACAGAAATATTGAAACAGAGATTGTTAAAGATGATCAAGGGAGCTAGGGAGATAGCTCAGTGGAATAAGCGCTTCCCTGGCAAGCTCAAGGGCCTGAGTTCAATCTCTGGTTCTGCCAAAGAAAAAAGGATGATCAAGGACAGTTGACAGATTTTTACCCTTATTAGATATTGTCAGATATTCATTTATAGGCACTTCATAGCAAAAGAAAAATAAATTTTTTTAAGACAAGATCTCGCTATTCAGGCTGGCCTCAGACTCATGGTAATCCTCCTGCCGCAGTTTCCTAAGTGCTGAGATTGCAGGAATATGCCACCATATCCAGCTATAGCAAATTTTTTTAAAAAAATTTCAAGACTCTAAATAATTGGAAATCTTCAATAATTGGATTTTGTGTGTTTTATTAGCAACAGAGAATCTCTAAACTGACTTGTGAAAAACAAATTTCATGCCAAGTGTCTTCTTTACTGTAAATTTTGAAAAGTGGTATTTAAGTTCAACATATTGGAGCAATTAACTGGAAAAAGCAGTATTCTGATTCTATATATAAATAAATGTTATAGTGCTTGATATATCTTCTAAAACTAAGGATGAGTTCAATTTTCATTCATAGCAAAGGATATGTTTGGAAAGTTACGAGGTGGTAGTGTAAGAGGTCTGTAAGTGGGATTCTCATGTCCGTGGCAGAGTGGGTTACTCTAGTTATAGATTCTCTAAGGAAGGTAGAGGTTGTTTTAAAAGGATGATTTTATAGAAAGAAGAAGAGAAAACCCAGTAGAAGCTGACAAAACAATAAGAAATATACATCTGAAGAGTAATTGCCAACATTTGTAAGGTGCTTCACATTTTCTAAAGTGTTTTCATTGCCATTTATTGGCCTAATGAATGAAAACATTATAACCCCAATTTATAGGTAAGGAAATTGGAACTTCAGAAGCTTGACAGTAGTTCCTGTAACCTTGTGCTTTTTGTAAATAGTGATATAAGAATTGCAGTAGGGCTTCCTAGGGCTGCTACCGATGACTACACAGAAGATCGCCTGAAATACAGAAACTTGCTGTTTTTGGAATGTAGAGATCCAGCGGCACTAGGGCAGCGACCTGGCCGCTCCTCTGGCATCTGGCAGTTACCAGCCGCCTTCGGCAAGAGTTAGCTTGTCTGCTTACCCTTCTGATCTGTGCATCTGATCTCGCATGACGTCCCCTGTGTCTGTCCTAGTTTCTCTCTGCTTATGAAGACATGGCATGGGATCCAGTATAACTTCATCTCAGTTTGATCATGTTTACCACAATCCTGTTTCCAAATCATGTCATGTGGACAGGTGTCAGAGTTAGGACATGCGCACATTTGGGCACACAGCTCCACCCACAGCATTTCAGCAGCAAGAGCCTTCCCAATAAGCTTGGGCTTCATAGTAATAAAACACAATAAGAGCTCTTAGTTGTATCTGTATCTGTCTTCAGAAATACCACTTATCCATCACCAGTAAGTGAACTAGTAATACCTCTCTTTTCTCATTAAAATAGAATTCATATATCATTAAAAATAAATTTACTTTTATAAAGTATGTGATGCATTTGGGTATACAGCATCTCAGCCAGTCAGGAGCCTGAGGCAGAGAACCACTTAAGCTCAAGAGTTCCAAGCCAGATGGTGCCTCAACGTAGTGAGAGCCTGCTGAATCAGCAAGCAAGCAAGCACAGGATTCAGGGGCTGTTGGTGTAATTCAGAGTGGAACAGCATCATCGCTGTGCAATTCTAGAATTGCCTCTCTCCAGTTGGTGTCTGTACCCACTGCAGTCATTCCCATCTTGCTGGCTCCACCCCCCAGCCAATCCCCCCACATCTGTGGATTTATCTATTTTTAGCATTTTGGAGAGGTGGAAGGTATTTGTCCTTTATGTCTGACTTCTTTGAGTTGCATAGTGCTTTCAGAGTTTATTCATTCTGTATATCAGAATTGCATATATCAGCAATTCATTCCTGCTTAGGCCTGGGAAATAATCCATTGTATGAATATATCGTATTTTGTTAAGGCTCACTGGGTGTTCATGGCACCCATTGCCATGAATATTCATGTTCAGGTTTTTGTTGTACATCTGTTTTCATTGATCTTGGCTGTATAAGTAGGGCTTAAATTGCTGGAGCATACAGAATTCTACAGATTTAAAAACTGCTTTTAGAGTGGCTATATCATTTTATATTTACTTCAGCGATGTATAAAGGTTTGAGTTTCTCATCATGCTCACCAACACTATAAACTTGTCAAATGTTTCCATCTTTGTGGGTGTAAATAGTATCTTTTTTTTTTTTTAATTTTTCTGTATTTTTAGGGAAGGGTCTACAGAGTGTTCAGGGTTTCACTATTAGATCGGACTCTTAGTGATCCACCTGTTTTCAGCCTCCAAGTGCTAGGATTATAGGTGCCACCATGCCCAGTCTCAATTGCCCCAGGGGCGGGGCCCGCCCCTGTACCTGCTTGCAAGCACTTTAATCCACTGAGCTATTTGGTAGGCCCTGTAAACAGTGTCTTATGATCCTGATCTGCATTCCCTCTTGGCTAATGATGTGGAACCTCTCTTCATTTACTGGTTAAGCATTAGAGATCATCATGAAAAAGGTGTGTCCCAGGTCTTGGCCCACTTTCATCTGGATTATCTCTCTCTTCATTCTTGAGTTATATGACTTCTTTATATAGTCTGTATGTCAGAAGTTTGTCATACATGATTTGCAACAATTTCCTACCATCCTTTGAAGCAAAACATTTTTCCTTTTTAGGAAGTCTAGCTTATCAGTTTTGTTTTTTGTTGTGTTAGCTCTCGTATGTATGAAGCCATTACCCAATCAGAGGGTATGGAGATTCTTACCTCTGTCTTTTTGTATGAGGTAGCTCTCATATGTAAGTCCTTGTTTCATTTTGAGTTAATTTTAGTGTACAGGATAAGGTAGAAACCTAGTTGGTTTTGTTTGTTTGTTTTGTAGTTGTTTTGCCCCATTAAGTCTTCTTGGCATCCCTTTTACAGTTCAGTGGGCTGTATGGGTCTGTCTTTTTTTTTTTTTTTTTTTTTTTTTTTTGTTGGAACCTGGGATTGAACTCAGCCCCTTGTGCTTACCAGGGAAGCACTTATTCCACCGAGCCATCTCCCTAGCCCTGAGTCCGTCTTTATCTCTGGACCTTAAGTTTATATTTCATGGCACTGTATACCTGTCCTTGTGCTATTGCCACATGTCATCATTTACTGTACATTTGTAGGAAGTTTTTAATACAGAATATATGAATCTTCCAACTCCATTTCTCTTTTTTTGAGATTGTCTTGGTGTCAGGAGTGGCTTATTTCCAAATGAATTTTAGGTCAGTTCAAATAAAGTCAATAGGGTATTGATAAGTATGTGAGGAATCTGCACATCATTTGGGAAACTGTTCCTTAAAATTATTAAGCTGCCTAGTCCTTGAATTTGTTTCAGTGATATTTTTGTGGCTTTCAGTGTACACATTTTGCAGTTTTGTTCTTAAATTCAATCCTCAGTATTTTGTTTTGCTAATGGTACTGTAAATATAGTTAATTTCTAATTTCATGTTTGAAAATTGCTCATTATTAGTATATAAACACACTTGATTACCATTTTTTAATCTTGTGTCCTGTAACACTGCCAAAATTGTTCGTTATTTTTAATAGTTTTTCTGTCAGTTCAAGATCTGCTACACGGAAGAGCATGCAAGTTCTCCTTCCTTTCCTATCTGGGCACCGTTTGTTTTCCTGCCTAATTGCTGTGGTTAGCACTTCCAGTACAGTGTCTAACAGACATTGCAAGAAAGCATCCTTTCACTGCTACTGAAAAGTTTTCAGTATTCCCCGCTGCGTGGCATTGGCAGAGGGTCTTCCTGTGCATGCCCTTCATCAGGGTGAGCGAGTTCCCTATACTGCTCACTTGTGCATGACAAGATGTTGGGGGGTTTTTCTGAAGCTTTTTTTTTTTTTTTTTTTGGTGGTGGGGGAGTGTATCTATTGATTCTTTGTTTTGCTTCTGTTATATTGATTACTATATCATTGATGAATTTTAAAAATATTTGACCCAACCAGTCATTCTTGGCATAAAGTCCCCTTTGGTCATGGTGTATAAACAATTATAGATTTTGTTTACTAGTATTTTTAAAAATGTTTTTGTGTCTTTATATTCATAAGGAATGTGTCTGTGTCATTTTCTCTTGATGTCTTTGTCTGTGTTTCATTTGTCTGAGTGTAACACTGGCTTTTAGAATAAGTTGAAAGATACCCCTTCCCTCCATGTTTGGAAGATGTGGTACAGGATTGGTCTGAATTCCTCTTGAATACTTGGCAGCATTAATTGGTGAAGCCGTCTTGTACCCTCTGTGGGAAGTGTGCGTTTGTGTCTCATAAGGTCAGTAGTGATTCATACATCCTGCTCCCCAAATGCTACCAACTTGAGAGAACTCTGTGTCCCTCTCTGTCTCCTTCCACTGTCTCATCTAGCTACAGTTCAGTCAACCTTGTTCATCTTTTCAAATAACCAGCATTTAGTTCTGTTGATTTCCTATATTGCTTAATTTCATCTGTTTTCTCCTGATGTGTTATGAGTTTGTCCATCTAGTGTCAAAGTAGAGTATTGTGCCATTAGTTTGATGTCTCTCTTCTTTATTTTAATGTAGGCATTTGCAGTAATGCACTTCCTTTAAGTGCATTACTGCATTCACTGTAGCACAAATGTTTAGGCAATGATGTACCATCATGTTTTAGTTTATTCATCTCAAAGTATTTCAGTTTTCTATGAAATTTTATGTTTGACCATTTTTTACTTTCAAGTAAATGTCTCAGTATCCTCTTTTAAATTTTTTTATTGGCATATGCATGTAGAATATAATGTTTGCATCCCTTTGTGAAAGTGGTACAAGTGTATGACCTCTCAGTTCCCTTTTATTTGTTTGCTTGCCCTTTCCTTCTCCTCCATCTCTTGATTCTTTTCCCATTTGAGAAAGACCTATCTCCATTCTTCCCCTCCTGTCTCTTTTATTTTGCTCTTCATTTATAGTTTGGGCTTCCCAGATAAGACAGACAGCACAAGTGCATCCATTTTCCTACAAGCGGCTCAAGTTTATCATCCTTTAGGGCAAAGAAATAGTCCACTGTGTGTAAATACCACGTTTTCTTTATCCATTCACTTGGTGATGAATATATAGGCTGCTTCCCAGAGTCAGCTGTTACTAATTGTGCCGCTAGAAACACAGGTCTCTGTGGATCACTGTAGTATGATGTCTTTAACTCTCTGAGGAAGATAACTCAAAGGGAATAGCTGAGTCTGTGAAGTTCCTAGGTTAGTTTTTTAAAGAGCATCCATGCTGGGCGTGGTGCCGCATGCCTGTAATCCCAGCACTCGGGAAGCTGAGGCAGGAGGATTGTTGTGAGTTCAAGACCAGCCTGAGCTACAAAGTGAGCCTAAGGCCAGCCTGAACTGCATAGTGAGACCCTGTCTCAAAAAGACAAAAAAAAAAAAAAAAAAAAAAAGAGCATCCGCATGGATTTCCCCAGCAGCTGTGCCGCTTTATATTCCCAGCAGCAGGGCAGAAGAGTCCCATTTCCCCTGACCCTTAGTATCCCTTCTTTATTGATTCTAATTCATCTCACTGTGAGCTGATAAATATTTTGTATTATTTCAGTCCTTTGAAATTTATTGAAGCTTCTTTCATGATCAGATATATGTTCACTTTGGAGAATGTTCCTTGTGTACTAGAGAAGAATATGTGTTCTTTTGTTTGATAAGAGGTTTTTGTATGGTTAGTTAGTCTGGTTGAAATGTTTTTTAGGTTTAGTTCTTTGTGGATTTCCTGTTTAATTATTCCTATTCATTACTTTAATTTCAATAGTCTCCCAACTATTATTATTGAAATTTTTTTCCATTTATGTATTTGGTACAGGGTCTCACTACGCAGCTGGGAATCGTGATCCTACTGTTTTCAGTCTCCCCAGCGCTGGGATTACAGGCATGTGCCACCACACCCAGATTGAGTCACTGGCTCAGCGCACCCCAGGGGTGCTGCTTGGTGTGGCACATGGGACCAGGAATGAAACCCTGGTTCCTCCACTTAGTCTGCTGAGCTATCTCGCCAGCCCATATCATTGAAGTGTGGATGTCCACCTTTAGCCTATCCTTGTGGCTTTCTGTATTTTTGATTTAGACTGTTAGGGTCATATATCTCTATGTTTCCAATAGATACGTCTTTTAATATTTTAAAATATCCTTCTTTGTATCTAATAGTTATTGCCTGAAAATCTATTTTGCTTGATACTAGAATATAATTCCAGCTGTCTTTTAATTCCTATTTCTATAGTATGTCTTTTTTCCATTCTTTTATTTCAAACTGTTTGCATCTTAAACCTAAAGTGTCTCTTCTGGACAGCCTATAGTTTCTTAAAAACATCCATTGTCAGTCTCTGCCTTAAAAAAAAAAGTCAGATTTGTGTCTGCCATTGTGCTCTTTCCTGTGTCTGCCTTATGTCTTTTGCTCCTCTGGCCTCTTGTTGCCTTTTTTGAATTAATTACATTATATTGTTCCATTTTAGTCCCTTTGTTATTTTTTTGTTGTTGTTATATGTATCTTCCCCTTGATTTTCTCTTAGTAGCTGCACCAGAGACCCTAATCTTCCTATGCATCTGTCTTTGTTCCCTTTGCTTCTTGTTGCTATTACTGGCACCTGAGTCATGTCTTTATACAGTCCATGTCCATCAACACATTTATAATCCTCTCAAGCAGCTATTTTGAAGATAGTAGTATAGCCATTGTTTATTTCCTTTCCTCTTATTTTGAAATTCTGTATCATTTTTATTGTTTTTCTTCTCTTTAAAGTTTAAAAAAATGAATTACAAACAGAATGCATTCATACTGTCTTTTATACTTTATACTGTTATCTTTACCAGTTTTCTTTTATCTTCATGTGGATACAAATTACTGTGCACTGTCCTTTCATTTTGGAATGAGGAACTGGATTTATTTCTTTATAGCAGGTTTGCTAGCAGCAGATTCTTTCAGTTTTTATTCATTTAGTAATGTGTGCATTTCTTTCTCATTTTTCATCCATTTTTTTGCTCCCAACAGAATTCTAGGTTGAGAGAGATTTTTCATGTAGCAGTTCATATATATAATTTTACTGTCTTTGGCTCTGAATAGTTTGATTGTGATGCTTTTGGCTGCTTTGTTGTTTTGATTTCATTCTGCTTGGTGTTTGGGAGCTTTTGAATGTGTAATGTTAGTATTTCCAATCACTTTGGGTAGGTTTTTGTCCATTATACTTTTAAATAGTTTTTTCTTTGTCTCTTTTCTTTTTTTAGCCCTTTAATATGTGTTTATATAGTATCCAACTAGTTTCTGAGGCTATACTTAGTTTTCCTAACACATGATGATAATTTAGTATGCCCTATTAGTAGAACGAAGAACAAAAACCATGATCACCTCCAAGGGGCAGATAAGCATGTGACAAAACCTGGCATCCATTCACAGTAAAGACTGCCCACACCCTGAAGAAGAAAAGAAGAAGAGAAAAGGGAAAAAGGGATAGGAAGAGGGGAAGGGAGGGAGGGAGGGAAGGAGGGGAAGGAAGGGGAAGAAAGAGGCAACTAGGAACACATAGAGCTTGGCATACTTTAGGGTGAAAAGACACAGCACTTTTTCCCCCTCAGGTCAAGAATTAAGTGATTGTTTTCTGTTTGTATTTAGCTTTGCAGTAGAAATGTTAATCAATCCAGGAAGACAAAAGAAGTCATATAAGGCACTCCTTCAGCTAGAAAAGGCAAAAGTGCATTCATGCACCAACAGCCTGAGTATATGCAGGAATTGCCTACCAGGCCCACCCCTCCGTGCAGGAAGGCATCTGGCTCCCAGTTGGAGTGGGCTCAGCGTGTGGCTGCCTTCAAGGCAAAAACAGCTCAGTGGAAGGCTGTGGGGAGAGGCAGGCTCACACCAGAGGCAGGAAGCACAGAGCAGGCTGTGCTGGCACCAGAAGCACCTCCACAGAGGTGAGCCCCTGAGCTCTTCTGATGGCCCCACCTCCTGACAGTGCAGGCCAGCCCTGCAGCTCCGGGTGGGTTAGCCCACTACTTCTCCCACCACGTCCCTGATCTGGTTGGCTTCACAAAGCCCAGTTTCTGCACATGTGAGACTTTGGGAGAAACATTAGGCATGAGACATAAAAAATGTAACAGACTATGAAAACCAAACTACTAATAAGAATAAGTGGGTTCAACACAGTGATGTATTCAGAAGTCAACACATGGAAAAATTAGTTGCATTTCTACAAAGAGCATTTTAAAAATAAAATTGAAAAAATTAATCCAATCATAATATAACATCAAAAAGAACAAATGCTTAGGAATAAATTTAACAAAGGTGATACAAGATTTGTATGCTAAAATTATAAAATGTCTTCATATAAAACATGAATATTAAAGTTTAAATAAATGGGGGACTGGGGAGATAGCTCAGTAGAATAGGTGCTTGCCTCCCAAGCGCAAGGTCCTGAGTTCAATCCCCAGTACCAAAACAAAACGAAAAATAAATAAAATTTAAATAAATAGAAAGACATTTCATTACCAGATTTAATTGCCTAAATCCACCAGGCTTTTTTGGTATGAAAAATCTCAGTGACCACTTATTTTTTTCTT
The DNA here is from genome assembly GCA_004027165.1 of Ctenomys sociabilis. Taxonomy (NCBI): domain Eukaryota; kingdom Metazoa; phylum Chordata; class Mammalia; order Rodentia; family Ctenomyidae; genus Ctenomys; species Ctenomys sociabilis. The sequence goes on along the minus strand of PVKA01014168.1, from coordinate 26,718 downwards.
TTCTTTTTTTAAGTGTATTTGGTACAGGGTCTCACCATGCAGCTCAGACTCATAGTGATCCTCCTGTTTGCAGCCTCCCCAGCACTTCGATTGCAGGCATACATCACCACACCTGGTCATGGTGGCCGACTCAGTGCACCTGGGTTCAGGGCCGGTGCAGTGTGTGGTGCTGGGGATCAAACCCCAGTCCTTATACTTGCCTAAACAGGCGCTTAGTCTGTTGAGCTATCTCACTGGCCCTGAGCACTTTTTATAGACATTGATGGACAGATCCAAAACTTACATGAAAGGGATGTTTCTCCTGGCCTCTGTTCATTTATTCGTGAATTAGCCCATGCTTGCTGTGCCTGATGTTTGCATTCCTTGTGTGGAGCTGGTGCGTGTACAAAGCACATCATAATTTCTTTTTCATCTGTTTTTCCATCCCCTTTCCCCCCTCCTTTCATCTTGTGATCACCTTTCCTATTGAGAAAAATCTATCTCTACTTCATTTTATCAGTTATTTTTACCCTTGAGCTTATACATTAAGGTTCTCGTATAAGGGAAACCATACAGTATTTAAGCTTGTGTGCCAAATTGATTTTATTTAGCATTATGGTCCCACTGTGTGCCCATTTTCCTGTAAGTGATACAGGCTTATCATGGCACAGCATTACCCTGTTGCATGTAAATAAGTCCACATTTTTTTTGTTCATGTGTCTGGTGGTGGACATATAGGCTGCTTTCAAGATTGAGCTCCTGTGACCTGTGCAAGTGCGAGTTATGGCTGTACTGTGACATCTTCAACTCACTGAGGAGATACCTAGCAGTGGAATGGCTAATAGATGGTCAGGTAGACTGTCTAGCTCTGTTCAGAAATAGACACATGGATTTCCATAGTGGTAGACCTAGTTCACATTCCCACCAACACTGGAAGGGTTCTTTTTACCCCCGCTGCCTGGATAACGTTGGTATTATTTGATCTCTTGAGGATGGACCAGTCATTCTAGGAACAGAGAGAATCTTACTGATGCTTTTAAATTTCATTTCTGTAATGGCTAGTGACATTGAGCACTATTTCATGTACTTCTGGGCCATAGTACTCTGTGCAGTGTATGTTCATTTTACTTGCCCATTTTTTGGTTGCATCTTTTAATTTAGATGGATTATATTAATATTTAGTTCTTTATATATTCTAGATATTAGTCCTCTGTGTGAGCAAGAGCTGACATTTTTTCCCCATTTTGTAAGCTTTCATTGTGTTGGCTATTTCTTTTGCTGGGCAGCTTTTTAATTTGATACTCTGTGTTTTGATTGTATTATTTCTTGTGCAACCAGAGTTTTGTTAAGAAAGTCTCTATGTGTGACTGTGATTTCTAGAGTTTTTATCTTATCTTCTAGCAGGTTAAGTGTTTCTGATTTAACATTTAGTTCATTGATCCATTTTGATTTTCATTTACTACACAGTAAAAGATACGGGTCTAGATTCAGTCTTCTGCATGTGGACAGCCAGTTTCCCCAGCACCATTTGTCAAAAACACTTGTCTTTCCTCCAGTGTATGTATTTGACCCCTTTGTCAAAGATCAGATACTTGGAGTTGGATGTGCTTAAGGTTGTATCCGCATCTTCTACTATGTTCCTTTGATCCTCATGTCTTTTTTTGTGCTACGTCCAGGAAAATAACGCCTCCCACTTTGCTGTTTTTACCTAGGATTGCTTTCACTACTGTGAGTCTCTTCTGATTCCACTTGAATTTTAGGATTCTTCTCTCCAGTTCTACAAAGAATGATGTTTGTAGTTTAATTGGGATTGCTTAAGTCCTGTACATCAATTTTGGATACACTACTGGTTTTACTTTGTTGGTTCTTCATATCCAGGAATGTGGGATATCTTTCCATTTTCTGATGTCCTCTTTTGTCTCCTTTTTCACAGTACTGGAGTTTTTATTGTAGAAGTCTTTCGCGTCTTTAGTTACGTTACTTCCTAAGTATTTAATTTTTCTTGGTGCTCTTGTGAATGGCGGTTTTTCTTTTTTTCCTTAACAGGTTTGTTATTAGCATACAGGAATGCTGTTGACTTTTGTGTGTTGATTTTGTATCCCACTACATTGCTGAATTTCATATTTAATTGTGGGAGTCTTTTGGTGGGATGGGAGGGTTCTACATAGAGAATTGTGTCATCTGCAAGTAATGACAGTTTGCCCTATTCTTTTCTTGTATTTACTACTATTCTTTCTTTCTTTCTTTTTCTCTCTCTCTCTCTCTCTCTCTCTCTCTCTCTCTCTCTCTCTTTCTTTGACTACATGCTCTTGCAGATGTTTCAAATACATATCATGTTGAGCAGGAGCAGCAATAGTAGGCATCTTTGTGGTGTTCCTGATTTTTTTAGTTTCTTAAAAAGATATTTGCTTATTTATTTATTTGGTACAGAGTCTCACTGTGCAGCTCAGACTCACAGTAATCCTCCCACCTCAGCCTCCCCAGTGCTGAGATTACAGGTGTACGCAGCCACACTCGGTTTCAGTGGTCAGCACAGCTTGTGGCACTGAGGATCGAACCTGGGTCCCCGACCACCATGCTATCTCAGCTCCATTGTTCCTGATTTTAAAGGGAAAGCATTCAACTTTTCCCCATTTAACATGATGTTGGCAGTAATTTTACCATAAGTGGCTCTTACCAGATTGCCATATGCTCCCTCTTTATCTTTTTTTTTTTTCACTGTTTTTAATCAGGAAATGGTGTCAGAATTTGTCAGAGGCTTTTTCCGTGTCTGTTGAGATGACCAACATGACTTCTGTGTTTGCTCCTGTTTCTGAGATGTATTACATCTACTGGTTTGCCTGTGTTGAACCATCCTCTCATCCCTGGGATGAAGCCTGTTTGATCGTGATACCTCATCTTTTTGATTTGTTGCAGTCTGTTTGCCAGTGTCTTGCTCACAATTTTTGTGTCTAATGATCACTAAGGAGAATGATCTGTTCTTCTCTCTTTTGGTTGATCCTTTTCTAGATTTGCAGTCAGGAGTGACTTTGGCAGGACTCTTTCCCTTTAAATCTCATTAAAGTGCTTCAGGAGTATTTTTATCAGATCTTTCCTGAGGTTTTTGTACAATTCAGCAGTGAATCCATCTGATCTAGGTTTTGTTAGTTGGGAGGGTTTTTTTTTTTTTTTTATTACTACTTCAATTTCAGTGTCTGTTATCATATTATTCCAGGTGTGTAAATCTTGGCTCAGCTGTGATAATTCGCATGTGTCCCATGATCTAGTCACTTCTGACTTCTTAATGTAGTAGCACATGGGTCTGTGGAGCAGATGCTGATACTCTTGATTTTAGCAGTGTTGGTTGTGAGTTTAACTTTTTCATTTATAAAGGCATTTATTGGGATCTTTTCTCTCCTTTTTCAGTTAGATTGATTAAGGGTTTGTCTGTTTCATTCTTTCAGAGAACTAACCATTAACTTTTTATATCCTTTTTGGGGGTCTCAGTTTCACTGATTTCTGCTCCAGTCTTTATAATTTCCTGTTTTTTGTTTACTAGCTCTAGGTTTGGATTTTTTTTTCTAGGACCCTAAAATGTATTTTGGGCGTGCTCTGTTTTGCCCCAGTTTGTGGGCATTCAAACTGTTAACTTCCCTCTTAGACTGCTTGCCCTGTGTCTCTTATTGAAAGTCATTTTTTTTTTTTTTTAAATTTTTGCGAAACCAGGGATTGAACTCAGACCCTTGCACTTGCCAGGGAAGTACTTATTCTATTGAGATATCTCCCTATCCCTCTAAATGAAAATCTTAAAAGTGAGATTAGACAATTTTATAAAAAAGAGCCTAGGTTGGATGCCTTGTCCTCACTGATTTCAGAGCTCATGGTGCTGCTGTACTGGTGAGTGCATTGAGGCCCTGTGACCAGGATGGAGGTGGAAAATCAGGAAGTGAGCTCTCAGAGGCGTGACAGGGCTGTTCCACATGGAAGTATAATTCAGTGGCTAGAAGAATAGTCTTTTAGCTAATGACACTACGCTATCTGATTATCCATATATGTTAAAAATAAATTTAAAACCTTACCTCACAATAAATCCAAATGGATTTTAGAACTAACAACAAATATTAACAGTAGTAAACATCTAGAAAAACAACACAAAAGGAAATTTTGTGGCCCTAGGTTAGGGAAAGAGTCTGTAGATACAATGCTAAAATGCAAACAAGAAGGGCCAGCCAAGTAGCTCAGCAAATTAAAGTGTGCTTAGGCAGATGCAGGGGCTGGGAGTTCAATCCCCAAGCCTGCCATGCCGGCCCCCAGAGCACACTGAGATGGCCATTGAGACTGGGCATGGTGGCCCACACCTGTAATCCCAGCACCTGGGAGGCTGTAAAGAAGAGGATCACTACAAGTCCAGTCCACACAGTGAGACCCTGTACACCCTGTCCTAAGTGGGGCGGGGGAATACAAACAAGAAAAATATGAAAAATTGGACCAGCAACATTTTTAAATGTTATATTTCTAAGAATATCATTAAATAAAGACAAACCAAATATTAGAAAGCCATACATATGGTAAATTCTTATATCTACAGTATAGAAAGAACTCTTATAATTTAAGCATGTGGCTCAGTTTAAAACTTGGTAAGAGTATTTTAAAAAAGAAGATAGATGAATAGCTAGAAAACATATGATAATATTTTCAATATCCGGTATCAGTAAAAAAGTCAAATTAGAGGAACAATGAAGTGACACCCTGACTCACTACAGTGGCTATAATTGAAAAGATCGATGGTATCAACCATTGATCAAGATGTGAAGAAACTGAAGTTCTCACACCTTGCTAAGGAACTGTGAACCAGTGCAGCCATGCGTCCTGTGTGTGTGCCTTCCACAAGTGAAAGCACCTGTGTGTCCACACAGAGAAGTGCGCCGAGTGTTCACAGTGATCAGACTGGCCAGCTTGAGAGCCGTCTGCATTTCCCTTAGCTCATCTGGAGATCAGGTAGCTAGAAAGAGGTGTGCTCACACCCAGGAGCACTGCTCTGCAGTAACGGCGCACCCTACGGCATTGGTGGCTCGCAGCGGCGTTGGGTGAAAGGGATCCTGTGCAGTGTTTTCTAGTTCCATTTCACTGATTTGAAATAACTAGAAAATAGTAATATTGTATAGTGCACATTGTAATGAACAGCTATAGTTCTGTTGGAAACAAGGATAAATCTGCATCATTTGTAAGAAAATGATATCTTGTGACCATGTTAAGTGAAGTAAATCAGACACACAAGCCTGAATATAACATAGTTTCTTTTCTGTGAGCAGCCAAACTATAAATTAAAGGACAAAATAAAAGGCAGATAATAGGAGACAGGGGCGTAGATCTTTGGCAGATGGAAAGAAGACCAAGAGCTAGGGGAGGGCGGAAAAGGGTGAAGATGTGTCCTGCGCATGTGCACCGCCTTCCTAGGATGAGTCGGCGTTATGTACTGTAGGCGCCTGCTAAGAAAAGCAGTTTTTAAAATAAAATGAGAAAGTTCTTTAAAAATTAAATAAACAAGGGTGTAATATATTTGAGTAAGCCTACACACACAGAACCGCTGTTTTCTCTCATCTACAGAGGAATTTTCAACCAGTTTAAACTCCAGTAGATTGAATCCCTTGAAAAGCTAATGGATTAAAATTCCTCATGATATTGTAGACTGTGGAATGGATTTGAAAGGGAGGCCGTGGAGTCACCTTTGGCCTGTTGGCCGCGTACTGGCCTTTAAGTCAAAGTCATCGCCATACCGACCAGGTACCAAAACAGCGCTGCACATATTTAAAGATGCTGCTTTGCAGTCTTGCTGTTTCCTTATACCTAGAGTTATTGGTAGCATCACTGAAAATATGCATTTACGTTTGGTGATTTTAGGTCTTGATAATGCAAGATAAAAATCATTTTGATTTTAAGGACAAATTATTCCAGTAAATGAATCCAGTCATCCGAAGTCTGACATCAGTTTTGCAAGTTCATTCTGACCTGAAGTGAATGTTCACAAAGGGCTGTAAATTACTGTATATGCATAAGAAAGTGAAGGGCTGGGGATTTAGCTGAGCAGCACAGCGTATGCCTGGAAAGCCCGAGGTCATGAGTTCAATTCCTGGTACCCAAAAAAAAAGTGATTAATCTCAGTAGATGAATTCTTCTGCACTCTTGCATGGATGCTATCATTTGCTCAAAATTTCTCAGAGATTGCTATTGTGAAAAAAAATTGTCAATCAAGGATGAACTTACAAAAGTGAATTGAAAATTGAGCTGAAAAAGTAATTTTACTTTCAAGTGGTTTACAAATGTAGATGTTAAGTTTGAAATGAATGCTGTTAATGACCACAGCAGAGACACTTCTACACCTGCTGATCACTAGAACATTATTATAAATGAGGTTGATTTTCCTGTTGACTGCCCCATTTTTTTCCCTCAACGTGATCTCATTACTTTTCTACCAGATTGTTGTCCCTTGGCTGTGAATGCTCACTTATTGCTTTAACAGTGTATGGACTTATATGTGCATCTTTGTAAATGCGTCTCTAAGAACAAGAGGAGGATTGTCAGGGTTGCTCATCTTCTTCCTTTTTTGGTAGGCCACAGGCGTTGTAGATGTGAAAATCAAGCCTGTATCCTTTCAGCAACTAAATTGTCCCCAAAACAGCACATAAGCATAATGAAGCTTCTAAGTAGTCACACATGCATTTATATTCTTTCTCTCGTGAATGACTAATTTTAATTTTTTTAAAGTAGCAGCTTAGCTTGCTTTCAGAATTATTTAAGCTTAGCCCTTGATTTTGTTTTCCTCCAAAACCAACTACTTTTGATTATGAAATGGGGAAGGATTGCATGTTTATTTTTGCAAAGACAGTAGAATGAGCTCCCATTACCATATGAGAGCATTCTAGTACCTCTGCCCTAAGCAGCACACGTGGTTGCTGAGAAATTCTTCCACTTCAGAGCCCTAGAGGCAAGATTCGACTGAGAGCAGCTTTGTGCACTCTGAGGCTGGACTTGAGGGGGGCTCACGCTAGACCCCTATTGCCTGGCTCCTGCTGAGTCTCACAGCCCAGGGGCCCACTGTCTTAATGAATGTGCTGGGTTACATAAGAATCAGTGAAGCGGGGTGGCGTCCTTCTTTAGGGACCCTTTGGGGACCGCATGATTGTGGCCCGTTCTGCCTCAAATGCTCCTGACCAGGCTGTGCTTGTTCCTGCTTCATTTCCAACTCCTGGCTCAAATGTCACCTTCTGTGAGAGGCCTTCCCTGTATTTGCTACAGTAATACTTTCTGCCCCTGTCACTTTCTGCTACCTTGTGCTTCACTTCTCTTTGTTACCTTTATCAGGAGCTAACACGCTGTGTATATACTTAGAGTTTTTATTTCCTTCCTACCCCGTGTCATATGGCTAATATTTAAAGCCATTATCAGACATGGAAAATGTCTTCAAAATTATTTTTTTCAACCACTATGACATACTTCTGTTCAATGTCTAGTCTTAGTAACTGTTCCTGAAAACTACAACCAACACAAAACAGCACTGATGGTGAATTTGTAACAGATTCCCCTTCCCTAAATGTAAGAAGCACCCCCCCATGCTTCTACATGTAGTACTCAAATGAGTACTACAATCTGCGAAGTACTCAGTACAAGTATATACTGAGTACTTCGCAGATTGTTCACTGGAAAGAGCAGGCAGATATCCCAGTAGAAGGTAAAGTGAGGGACTTCTTTAAATTTGAAAGAACTCTTAGGATACTGAATTGTGATAGCCCTCCTAAACACAATTAAAATATTATTAGCAAGTGGTAAAACTGAAATATGTAGGACTGCATGTTACTCATCTGTGAAAACAAAGGAAAAGATGTGCATATTTGAATCAATTTATGGCCCATAAAATGGAGTACAATCACTGACCTGGAACAAAAGGGGGAATGAAAAATGTCTAGTAACAGAGGTCGAAAATCGTGCTGTAGAAACTCAGAGAAAGATGTGATCACTTTTAATTTCTAGATCCAAGATAATTTCAAGTAGATGGTGGCATTTTCAACTTAAGATGTGGTATCTAAATATAATTTTATTTGGCAAGAGAAATGCCTCAGCAAAGGTATGAAAATAATTGAATGTGTTTTAGTAGCAGCCAGTGTGCTAGTGTTGTCACCGTGGAGTCCATCCGAGCATCCTCGGCCGCCTTCCCTAAATCCGCCTCTCCCACCAGCTGCAACAGTGGAGGGAATGTTGCTGGCTTGCTCCGATGCACCTCAGCATGTTTTTGATGCTGTGAGGGTCTGCTTCAACCAAGGACAGTCCCAGCCTAGACTGGGGAGTCATGCCCCATGCTCGTGCACACACCTGCACAGGCATCTTTTCATCTTTGAGGAGTGGGGTCCTACCCTCTACTCTTCATGTGATCAGTTCTATGAGTTACTCTATCCATATCTCCAGAGGTCTTGGTGGAAAATGTCTTCAAAATTATTTTTCTCAACCATTATGAGAGCCCATGACCTGTGTGGCATTGTCATTACTGTCAAGGTGCATGTGTCTGTCAGTCTTCCCTCCTTTGTTGTCTTCCTCTCCCTGTTCCCCCACCCCTTTGTAGGGTCACTTCTCAAACTACTGGCACCCCCTCTCCTTATCGCAGGCTCTACTCTTGTGCATGTGCTTCCTAAAGAGGTTGCACAGCACCAGGTGTATGAGGGAGCCCAAGAGCTTGTACTGCCAGAGACTCATAAGAATTGGCAGCCTTAGCCATGTTGTCCTATTATTAATTTCAGTATGTAAGTTTTAAGGCAGAGAGACTTGCGACTCTCCAGGCCTTTCTTGGTGCATTTTGGCTGAGATTTAGCAGAAGAGTTTTCCAAGCAGTACCTGAAGGAATGTCATGTATGCAAAGAGAGGACTGGGCCATTTTACACATTTATATCATAAATGATATTTTTAAGGAACCATACCCTTATAAACCCATGATTCCAGATTGGTAGCCATAAGCAGGTTTAGACAGAGTGATATACCCTATACAAAAGGTGTTGTATTAAGAACTTTCCCTAACAAATGCCATTAGTGTATCAGGTGTTTAGTAATGTTGTTGTTGATACAGGATCTCACTATGCAGTTCAGACTTGGGGTGACCCTCTCCTGTCTCAGCCTTCCCAGTGCTAGGATTACAGACATGCACCACCACACCTGGCTTTGGGGCTGGGTTTGAAGGCCTGCATGGCATGGGACAGCATGGGACCTTGCACTTGCCAGGCAGGCGCTTAGATCATCAAGCTGTCCCAACCCTAGTAATATTTATAAGAATCTTTTGTCAGTAATACCTATAAAAAACAAAGTAAGAAACAAAAGGTAGTAAAAAGGGGCTGAGGAGATAGCTTGGTGATCTAGTTTTCTGCCTGGCAAGGTCAAGGACCCAGGTTTGATCCCTGGTACCACGTGGCATGCTGTGCTAGGCCAGCCACCAAAACCAATCATGGTGGCACACGCATGTAATCCCAGCACAGAGGAGGCTGAGACAGGAGGATTACTATGAGCTCTGTAGCAAGACCCTGTACCAAGTAATTTTTTTTGAAAAACAAATTAAAAAAAAAAAGATAGTAAAGATAAGATAGTAAAAAAAAGAAGTAAAAAGATAATAGAAACAAAATATAGCAAAGAGAATAGATAGAAACAAAAGATAGTAAATTATGTTCAAATGCCCTATACAAAAGTAAATAATTACAGATCTGCTATGCTTTCTTTTTCCTTGGAAGCATGCCTCCTTTCAAAAACACTACCATCCTCTAGAATTTTCAGATGGACTCATAGTTCACTTAGTCCTCTTGCCCTGGCTTTTCTGGTGTTAGTAGATTTCCCGGCTGTGCTGAGCACCAGCACTGAGATCTTGAGCAGGTTTCTTGGTGTCTCTGGACCTCTCACTACTTCAGGAAGAGGTAAATATTGAGTCTCTTTCCCACAATAAATGAGATAACTTCAGTGAAATGGTGCACAGGTTGAGGTGCATGGGAGGGATTTCGGTGTTGCTCTTGTGTTTCTCCTCCTTGCCTTGTTTTGATGATAGCTGTCCAACAAGAGGGCTCTTGGTGTCTTACTTTTGCCATCAGTGCTTTTTTTTTACAGAGTTAAAGGAAGACTTTGTTAATGGAAAGAAAATTCACACAGAAAATACAAATAAGGGCTGTGTCCAGAAAAACACACTGAAGCACAGGAGTCTTATCCATCAAATAGTAAATATTTTGTTTCAGAAGGGAAGGCCATGCTACTGGGAACACATCAGAGATTACTACTGTGTTTACAAGCACCACCCACTCAGGGAAGCAGAAAAGGCGTGTGGCTCAGAGTGTGGATACTCAATTAATTAAGTGAGTTTAAATTTAAACTCTGCTGGATACATGATTTTCAAAAAAGTCAGCCAGTCATACTAAAATTTAGTTTTTTCATCAATAAAATAAAGATGACAAGATATCTTGGCAAGTTTATGGGAGAATTAGGTGAGAGAATATACAAAGACTGCTTAATTCAGGGTCAGCATACAGAGAATACCTGAATTAATAAGTAATAATAATATCCTTCCCAAAGAAAAAACTGTACACCAGATACTATAATCTAAAACTGCTATCTTTCCAAAGAAAACAATTTCGGCTATTTTAAATTTCTCTATTTCATGTTTTCTATTTTACTGATTCCATTATGTGATTTTCACTTTATTGGTTTATTATTTCCTTTCTTATTGTTTTGGGTTAAATTTGTGCTTTGTTCATCATTATCTTCTTCAGACAGAAAGTTTTATCACTACTTTAAACCTTTTTTCTTGTCTTATGTAGACAATTAAGACTAAATTTCACTCTTAAGTATTGTTAGGTGCGTCTCACAAGTTCTGATGAATAGTTTTATTCATTCTGAAATATTTTCTATTACCTCTTAGAATTTCCTCTTTAAAATTCTAAGAGGTAATAGAAAATATTTGTTGGGTTTCTTAGAAGTATGTTAGTTTGTTAGAAGTATGCTATATAAATTCTGAATGTTAAGGTCCTTTCTAATATTTTGTTGTTACTTCTATTTAGTTTGATTTCATCATGGTCAGAGAATATACTTGCATAGTCTCCTTATTAAAAAGTTAGTTGAACGAACTTAATGTATAACTTCTTTATAACTTGTTGCTGCTCCATTCTGGATCCAGTCTTACAAGAGGTCATAAATTTGTGTTTTCAGCCATGGAAAAGCCTTCTTAAAACGATCTCCAAGTTATCTGGACTATAACCAGTTTTAGTGCAATGTGTTAATTTAGCTAAAGAAAAACAAGTTAAAAAGCATCAACACATGGTTTACCCATGATTGAATTAAGCAGTCACAAGAAACAAGGTCTGTATACAAAAATCAATTGTATTTCTATAATCTATTAGCAAATTGACCAAGAAATTAGGTTCTAAACTTTATTGTGCTTAAAAAAAATTAATTGAACAAAAAATTTGTAAGACTTAAATGCAAATTGTGAAACATTATGAAAGAAAGTAGAAAAAGCCTAAATAAATGGAAATATGCCATGTAAATAGACTGAAAAACTCAGTATTATTCTTTCAAAACAAGATTTTTAGATCCAATTTAATATAGCCAATAAATCCTCAGTAACCTTTTCAAATAGAAAATAATCTTAATATCTATATAAAAAGTAAAAATCCAAATATACCTCTTTTTTTTCTTTTTGGCAGAACCAGGGATTGAACTCAGACCCTGTGTTTGCCAGGCAAGCACTTATTGTACTGAGCTATCTCCCCATCCCCTCAAATATACCTTTAACAAAGCCAACATTGAAAGGTTTTTTTTTTAGTTTTGAAGCTCACCATTAATCTGTAGTAATCAAAATATTGTAGTTTTGGTATAAGAATGAGCAAATGTATTATTGAAAGAACTAGACTAAGGAAGCATCCAGCAGTGTGTGGACCCCCAAGCACGTGCTGTCGTTTGGATGTGGCTTGTCTGCCAGGGCTTGTGCATTGAGAGTGCATTGGTGACTGAATCTCTGCTGCAGCCATGTTGGGACACAGTGTGGAGCTCGTGACAGTCTGTCCCGCTGGCTTCAGAAGACATGGAGGTGATTCCTGTGGGCTTTTGCGTCAGCTCTCACAAGAGTAAGCTGTCCTGCAAGTAGGGCCCACCTTGGCGCTGTCCTCTGGCACCCTGTTTCAAGGTGTGACCTCTTCCTCTCACGCGTGCTTCCATAACTGCAAAGCGAGCCTTTTTTCATTGCAAAGTTACCTAGCCTTAGGTATTTCATTATTATAATAATAGGAAATGGGTTGCTGCAACATAACCAGTGATTTTGGCAAAATGACATAGCATTTTGATGAGGAGAGGAAAGTCTTTAATAAGTGGCTCTGGGAGTAGTTGATGAGCATTACACGAAGAAAATAACTTCAGCCCTACCAACAACACCGAAACCAATTTTGGATGGATCATAGACTAAATGTAAAAACTGAGCCTATAAAAATCTAGAAGGAAACAGAAAAGTATTTTTGCTTTAGGCAAGGATTTCTTAGGATACAGAAAGCACTGGTATAAATAATTAAAATTTCTGCCTCACGACAAGCTAAGCTTTTACTAATCAACAGATATCCACATAAGCAAGTCTATATAAAGAGCATGAGGTTTTTATGCATTGTGCTTAATGCTTTTCTCTAAGATGGAAATTAGAAAAGGTCCAGGGTGTTGCTCAGTGGTAGAGTGCCTGCTTGATGGGAGGCAGCACTGAAGAGCAATAAAAAAGGGTATGTAGATTTTTTAAACATTAATTATACTATAAATATTGACAACAGTGTATTTGAAAGAAATATTTCCTTAGGGAATTGCTAATTGTAGAAAATTGGCAGTGTGGTACATCTAGACAACATTACTAAAAATTAGTAAAAAATGATTTATTCTCAGATAAAAAGAAAGCCTCAGTTCCACAATACAGCAGTCTGAGACAACAGTGGACAGTACCAGCCTTCTGTGTTACCTATGAGGCCTAAAGAAAGCAGAACATAAAAATGCACCTCTATCAACTTGAACCCAACCTAATCTTTGTGATCATGCCTGTGGTCTAAATCTATTAAAGACGTGCACATTCCATGTCCTTGCTATCACTGTGGGTTGACCTGAATAGGGAGCAATAAACTCATGTATTATAATTCCAGGTAGAAGATATGTTCTTCAGAAGTGAAACTGACAGTCTGTGCTCTGCGTCTGTCGCTAAGCAGCCTGAAGCCTATATGAAATGACAGGTGCATTTTTAGGGAAGGAAACCCATAAGGTTTTTCTATTTAGTAGGTGACAGTATGTCCCAAGATAGCACACGCGTAAGGGGCTGGAACAAGTCTGGTTGTTAGAAGCCTGCAGTTTCTCAGTTCATACAAATTGAGATTTTCATAGGCTGGAGGACTGGAAATCTAGTGCAGATGCTGAAATAAATTAGCATACTAGGTGAATTTGTGCATGTGAGTTTGTGAGCACTTTGAACTTAATTTTTTTTTTCTTCCTGACAAAACAATAGTTCTTACACTTTGTGTTTGAACTCCTTGTTGGAAATTGTATCATTTTGATGGTTATCCCACGAAGTAATTATTAAATTGATGGGGATCTTTCTTCTATCCTGTCTCTTTTTTCAGAATTACTGACTTAGGCAACATCAAAAGAAGACTTTATTTGTCAACAGTCCATAAGGAACTGTCCTCAACTCCTCTTCATGCAAAAATCCCACTCTTCATGGTCAAGCGCAAAATTGTGAGTATCCATGAGTGTTGCATGAAGTATTAAGTTTAAGACAACAAATATTAATTATAGGCTGACACTGTATTACAAGACACTTTCTTAAGTACCATAGTGGCATAAAAAATGAATAAAAGCATTACCCTTCTTCCTCTCACTTGAAATCTACCAGGGGGTTAATATTATTATTTAAACACTTTTAATGTCATGAAAACTGTGATAGGAAGCAACATGGAGAGAGAAGGTGCTGTTAGCATGTTGAAAGGGGAAGACATTCATCTGACTGTGGGATGAGCAAAGGTATCCTTAAGGGGAGGGCCGCACGTGGATTTGGAGAGATGGTAAGGAGACAGGAGACGGGGCACCCCAAACAGAAGGACCAGTGTGGACGAAATCTTGAAGGTAGTGTCTTTTGCTTGTTGAGACAAAATACTCTGCCCCCAAACTGAAGGAAAAACACAGTTTAAACTCATGGTTGCTAGAGGTTTCAGTCCATTATCAGCTGGCTCCAAGGCAGAGTAGCACAGCAGAGGACATCACACAGGAGAAACTGCCCACTGTGGGCAGAAGGCAGCAAAGCAAACAGCAGGCCCCTTTCTGTCGCTTGTGTCTCTTCCATGCAACCCACCCTTAATCCTAGCATTGCAACATGGGTCAGTCCCAGTGACACACTCTGGATGCAGCCAGCTCCACAGAAGCCCCACCTTGACCACGTGAGACATGGGATGGCCATCTAGACGTGAGCCATAGCAGCCAGAAAATGCTACCTCTTTAGAGAACACAGAACTGAGGAATCACTCTTGCTGGATTTAAGAACAGCCCGAGAAACTCCGGTCCTAGTCCTAGGCAGGCTAGGCCGTTGGAGACTACCCTGAAGCATCCCAGGGCCCTGCACTGGGCTTCAAACAAGATGCAGTCGTTGCTGCGCTGCGTCCGAACCACCTCTGAGTTCTGCCTGCTGCAGCAGGTACCTGGCAGTGTATGTTAATTCGACTTGCTTCTTTTTGGATGAATGTTTTTTAAACACTGTGTGTTGTACTTACAGATGGAAAATATGTACTAATAAAAAGTCAGAAAACAAAAATTCTATTTAATTTTTCTCTTTTTTTAAGTATTTAGTGCAGAGTCTACAGGTTCTCACTATGTAGATCGGACTTGTAGTGATCCTCCTGCATTCAGCCTCCCAAACACTGGGATTACAGCGCCGCCACACCCAGTTTCAGTGACTGTACAGCGCACCCCTGGGGCAGGGCTGGCACCACTTGTTTGCCGGGGATGGAACCACAGCCCCTGTACTCTGCTTACGCAGGTGCCTTAGTCTGCTGAGCTATCTGGCCAGCCCTAATTTTAATTTTAACTCCTTTAAAATTCTATTATTTGTGTATTTCCAGTTTTTTCATTGTTATTTATTTTTATGTTTATTTCATTGTATCTGGAAAAAAAATATAGTAGATGATGTTTTTGAAATTGATTTATTAAAACCTTTTGGTCCCTATAATAATGAAAAATGTGTAAAATACAAAAGTACACCGACATAAAAGAGAATAATATTTTGACATCCAGCTACATACAGTTTTCTTGTTCAAGGCCCTGTCTGAGGTCTGCTCTTTTCAGAGAGTTTATCAAGGATTAACTGCATATAGAAGTATTTTCTCTGACATAATTAGAACTGAAAGGAAATGGATAAAAAGAAATTCTTCTGTGATCTGGAGTTATTGGATGCTACTGTCCCATCTAAAGTCATTTCACAAATGGTACATGTTCCACACTGTGGAAACCTCAATAGTGGAGAAGACGATCCCGTTAGCGTTTTGGACCAAGGAAAGAACACGCTGCAGAGTGTTCCAGCAGTGATCCCGGGAGGGTTTGGGGGATGAAGGCTGAAGACGCAAAGACAGCTGAAGCCAGGGAAGACGGGTGGTAGCAGGAAGGAAGGATGCGACTGACATGGGAAACGCCCAGCGAGAGGCGCCGACATGCTTGTCGCCAGAAGCTGCCCTCATGTGGGGCATGCTTGGAGCACAAGAGCATTTCTTCTGGATTCAGGTGCTTACAGGACTAGAATAGAAAGATTTTGGCTCTGACAGCTCACTCTATATTTAATATGTAGCACACAAATACCATGAAGAGGTTAAGAATGCAGAATCTGAGTTCCTACTTTTCCGCCTACATAAATCCCTTTGTTCGTTTCCTCTTCTACAGGATGCAGATAATACGAAGTGAAGGGATTTATATGAGTTATGAAACTGTAAGCCTTTAGAACAGTGCCCCATGGAGTAAATGGGAGGGAAGGGTTACGTTTGCTCTTGGCACTTTGGACTCACTCTTTTCAGGCAGTCTGTGGCTTCCCTGTAGATTAGGTACTGGAGCAGCCCGTCCTGCTATTCAGGATTTGACAGCCCTCCTGGCTTCTGCATTCTGCACCCAGTCTCCTGGTGGCTTGCCTGCTTCCCTTGTTCAGCCACAAGCTGCCTGGCTCCACTCTTATCCCCAGCCCTATCTGTACACAGCGCACACTAAGTGCTCAGTAAATGTTTGCTTAACCAATTGGGTAGCTTTAATGTAACAGCAGACATAGATAAAATAATGACTTTTCATGACCAAATTAAATAAGCTTTCTAAGCGTGCTTGGCTGAGTCCACAAACACCCAGGAGGATTCATTCAAATATTGAGAAAAATGGGCTCTCGTTCTCTGCTTGCTCCAGTCCAATAGGCACACCCAGCACAGGCCTTTCCTTCCCACTGCACGTGCAGCTATGCCGTGTGCTCCCTGCTGACATGAAGCTGTTGGGTATGAGGGGCAAGTCTGCAGACAGCAGCAGGGGGCCCAGCAGGGGGGCCGTGAGCACTCCCACACCAGCCAGCCATCCTGGAGGCCACCCAGTGCTCCTGTGACCCAGGACTCCAGTTTTCTGCTTTTTTACCAAAGCAGTCTTCCCTTCTTTCTGTCCATTTGCAACTGGCAGATATTTTGGTGGTAACAATAAACCTCAGAACAACATCTGAAAAGACATCAGCTGACATAAATCTGGAGTTTCACATAGAATTGCTGGAAAAACTCAAGATTTTGTTGCCATTGAGCCTGCTTTCTTGCACAGCCCGTTGAGCCAAGTGGCAGCTCTGCACTGCTGGAAGGCTGAGCGCTGTGGTGGGAGCTGGAGCCCCACTGCCGGATGTCAGGCGATACCTCTGGGCCCCTGGGCAGTCAGCTTGCAGCCTGCTCAGAAGGTAATAGCAAGATTGCCCATTTTTCCACGTTTTGTTTTGATTTTGCTGGGGGTGGGGGGCATTTGCTAAAGCCTCAAGGTAGTCAGAGACAAGAAATAAAGTTAATATTCATATAGCCTACCACTGTGAATATTTAGTTGTAGGCTACTTTCTGTCCATGCTGTCTATCTGTAAATGTTAACTTTTCATGTTATTCTTAATTATGAAGACTCACTTGAGCATATAAATTATAACTTTATATTTTTTACCTTGAATTTTCGGTGACAAGAACAACTCTAAAAACTAATAACAACTGGATTAAAAGTCAAGTACTCACTTACTTCGGATGTAGTGGAATCAGTTTGACTTCTCTAATATAATTTCTGTTAGTTGATGATGGCGTCAGATGAACATCAGTGTCCTGCTACCGGTGATATATAAATGTACAGTAAATCCTACTTAAATAGGAAGTTCAGTTATGAGGTGCCATTCAGAATATATTATTTATTGGAGATATAAAAAAGTGATATGATAAACTGCAATATCAAAGATGTCTTATTAACCTTTAAAATTTGTATGCCCAGTGTTTGCCATTTAAATGGATAAAACTACTTTTCACAAGTTGCACCTTCTTGGACCACAATTCCGATGGTATTGTTACAAACTGGAGGTCTGAAATAATGTTCTTAGAACTTTTCTTAAAGACCCAATTTGTCGTTCTCAAAGATCCTGTTTCTAATGCAGCCAGTGATTTGGAAATGTGTGGTTTTTTGCAGCATCACTGAATGAGGCTGGAATGGAGGAGGAGGCAGGCGGATTTACTCACATACAAGGTCATTTAGAGATGCATGTAAAGTATCAGAGAACATCTCTTTAAAAAACTATCTTAACCAGTCAGGCATGGTGGCGCATGCCTGTAATCCCAGCACTCGGGAGGCTGAGGCAGGAGGATTGTTGTGAGTTCGAGACCAGCCTGAGTTACAAAGTGAGCTTAAGGCCAGCCTGAACTGCATAGTGAGACCCTATCTCAAAAAGATTAAAAAAAAAAAAAAAAACTATCTTAACCAAGAATATACCAAGTGTAATTTTATGGCACTTGTTAGTTGTATGTGCTTCTTTTCATCTGTGTGAATATGATTTTTAAATGTGTTTTTCTGTCCCTGTCCACCTAATCCGGACGTTGTGAAGTATGGTCCCTGAAGGTGTTTGGGGCAGGAGGAGCTTACCCATGGCTTCCTTTGCTCGCCTGGAAAGCTCAAGTAGGCAGAGCTAATTCAAGGGAAATTTGTCAAAAAGCAGATGATTGCCCCGCTTTGGAGTCACTCTGTTTGGAAATCATGGTCAAGATACTTGTGAGTTGGGTGTGGCATGTAGAGCTAGAAGGTTGGCGTTCCACTTCTGGTTCTGTGGCCTCCTGACTGCAGGCCCTCGGGTGAATCAATTGATCCACATTTAGTCTCCATATGAGTCAGGGACATTGGTAGGAGTTAAATAGAGCCAATATTAGGATTAAGTGAGTTATGACTTAGAACAGTACCAAGCTCATAGCAAACTCTCAGCTAACACTAGGTGATATTGTTATTTTACTATTTTCTCTTGATATGAACTCAACTCCTGTATTAACTTGGAAGTATGATATAATAAGCCTCTGAACTTACAATTTATTTCAGTTAACAAATGTTTCAAACTCCTCCTGTGAGTCAAGGCCAGTATCAAGCTGTGAATTAAGGAGATTACAGTACAGCATAAAAGGCCAAGGCAGTGCTACTGAAAGAAAATGCCAGACTTGTCACATTGTAGATAATTGGAAAAAATTTAATTTCTTCTTGGAACAACATTCAAGGCACTTTAAAGAAAAAAAAATAAAATCCCAAAGCTTAACAACATGCCAGTCATAATGTCCAGCGTACTACTTTTCAAAGTTACTAGGTAGGCAAAGTGAGCAAACTTGACCCAAAGCCAGGAGAAAACAATGAATCAGTGACTGGAAACAGACCCAGGCCTGACAAGAGACAGTAAATGAGGAGGTGAAAGCTTTCAGATAATCGCATGCTGTTCAAGAATTTAAAGGAAAACATTAACACAATGAGAACAAATGGGAAACTTCAGTGGAGAAGTTTAAACTACAAAAAGAAGTCAGTATTCTAGAACTGAGAAAGTACAGTATCTGCTATGAAAGATTCAGAGGACATTCATAACATCAGATTAAGCACTGGGTGGAGGGTAGTAAAATTCGAAGTCAAGATTATACAGCTATTCAGCTTAAGTACAGGGGTAGAGCTAACGAGAATTGAGCATGTCTGAGTGTGCCACAGAGCAGTACCAGGCAGTCTATTAATGTGTGCAGGTGGAAGGCAAGAAGGCAGAGAGGGAGATTGGAAGAAGAATTTATATGAAGTTGTTTGAAATTCCAAAACATACGGATTGAATAAGCAAAAACCATACACCAAGAAGCAGGCACATGTGGACATGTACAGAAACCAAACCGTGATGTGCCGCAGGCAAGTTCCTGAGACTCACTGATAAAGAAAATTTTGAAAGAGGCCAGGAAAAAAAATACATTACATGTCACAGGCCAGTGATAGTCCGAGCACCTCTCCATCAAGATATCAAGGAGGCAGCATGACGATGAAAGGTTGGGATGGGAGGAACTGTCCACGTAGAGTTTTTTCTACTAGCAAGTATTCTTGAAAATTTGAGGCAAAAATTTTCCTGAAACTAAAGAGCTGAAAGAACTCAGTACTAGAAATTTACTTTATAGAAATATTAAAGTTCTGAAAGCTGAAATGTATATATCAGATAGAAATGTGGATCTAAATCAGAAGAGTGCTAGGAAAGGTAAATATATGGATAAATCTTAAAAGTTCCATATTTATATAATAATTCCTTTAAAACCATTTTATTACTTCAACCAAAACAATAAGATTGTGGGCTAGTGAGATAGCCCAGCAGACTACGCACCTTAGGCAAGTGCAGGAACTGGGGTTCAATCCCCGGCGCCACATGCTGTTCCAGCCCTGCTCCCAGGGCGCACTGAACTGGCCACTGAGACTGGGTGGTGTCGCATGCCTGTAAGCCCAGCGCTTGGGAGGCTGCAAACAGGAGGGTCACTACAAGTCCAAGCCACGTAGTGTACCAAATATGTAAAATAAAAAAATTGAAGGACAGAAGTTCTTAGATTCAATAAAGAGTAAGACATAGTTGTATGCTGTTTATAAGAAGTACACATTAAATGCAGAAACACAGACATATTACAAATAAAAATGGAAAAGAAATACTGTGCAAATACTAATCTTGGCAAACTGGAAGGCCTCTATCAATAAGAAACCAAACAAACTTTAAGACAGAAGAATATGTGAAGGGGACTGCGTCGTGATGGTAAGAGGACTACATTATGGAGCAGCATTAAAAGGCACAAAGCAGAAGCTCACAGAACTAAGGGGTGTATGTGCACAGTGTAGCTGGGAATTTTAAGACCTCTCTCCCAGAAGTTGAAAGAAAATGAGAAGGTTTCAGAAAGAGTTAAAGAGGCTAGCATCATCTTGACCTATTCACATTTATAGAAATTTCAGCTTAGGGCTTTGGAATGGCAGTTTTCAAGTGCACGTTGAATATTCACCAAGATTCACAATGTAGTCTTATATTAATCTCAACACAGTTTGAAAGATTCAAACCACACAAAGTATATTCTATAACTACAAATGAATTAAACATAAGTAACAGAAAGATAATCAGAAAATCCCTACAAACTTAGAAATAAAGCAACAGGCTTCTTGTAAGCTGATTTTCTGTTTGAAACTAACATGTGAAAAATTATTTTCAAAGGCAGAAGAAATAAAACCATTTTCTTTATATGCCATTGTAGGAGCATGAAAACAGAACAAGGCTTTAATATGGTTTTAAAATTCCTGAAAGCAATACATTCGTGGATAGCTTGTGAAATTGGTGATGTCTTGCTTATCATTTCCTTATAGGAAGACAGTATGGCCTGGGCTTACTCAAGGGCTTTGTATGCTGACAAAATGAAACCCTCCTATCTTGAGATCTTCCTTTCAAAAAATAAGGCATTGAAGAATCACAAAGTGCTGGGATAACCAAGAATTTATTACATGCATTTGAATTTGTATATGTTTGTGTGCGTGAGAGTTCACCAAACATACTGTCTTTCTAGTATATATCGCCAAGACGAAAGCCACTAAAACCTAGGAATTGATGCTTCAAAGGAGTCATTTTTTGCCAGTCAACTGCATGTGAAATTTCTTGGTTAGAATTAAATAGCGTAAACTCATTTATTAAACCAAGCAATGCACTGAACAGAGCTGCCTTTTCTAGCACATTCTTCTCTTTCATTTCCATCTGTCTTATGAACTCATAATTATAAATATTGTAGGTCAAGAGTTCTTTCTCCTGGACTAGGGTTGTGCATAGGTATAAAAAGATTAGAGATCAAGGAAAATGTCAAAAAGGCATTTAAGAGTAAATGATATTGCCAAGATAATGAAAATAATATTTTATGAAGATCAGCTATAATTCTCATGATCCACTTATTGGCAGTTGATAGTTCATATCCTTTTCCAAAATTTCAGAAGATATAGCACAGCATTTATGTGAATAATGACTTATTTATTGAGGCTTATGAAAATTGGAACCTTTATAAATATCAGCTAACCCAAAAAATAATTTTTGTTTTCTCTAGCCAAAAGGGATTTGTGAAAGTTTTGCAGTCTTTTTCAAGAACCATCCCAATTATGCATCCAGGAAATGGATTCATTAAACAAAAATACCGGGTCCCAGATATTTATTTGGTGAATGATTATAAATAATGAAAGCGCAGACTGCATATGTATGTGCAGGCATGGGTGCGTTTGCTGCTCTCTGTGGTTTCATCCACACTTGTGGACTGTTATTAATGAATACTTCCAGGAGGCCTGAGCCCAGGCAGCAAGAATGGAAACAGACTGACTGGAATGAACATGAAAAATCTGTCTTGTGTAAGGACCTGGTTTCCTGGAACTCAGTTTTTGAAGGCAATGGGTAGTATTTCTGTATTGGAGCTGGTGGTGCAGCTGGCTAGAGTTCAGATGAGCAAAAATGAATGAGAGGGGCCCTTCAGACAGAGTGGCAGCTGATCTGCATGCCTCCAGGGGCCTGAGGAGACTTGTCATTCAGGAACGCACTTGGGGGTCACCCTCAGGTTGTTCTAAAATATGGGAAGACTTAGAGTCTTCCCATATTTTAGAATAAAGCAGACAACAAAAATAATGGTTATTAACTCTAAAAATGTTTTTTAAAAATTGTATGATAAAAAGGAAAATGCTCACAGAATGTCACTTGGCTCAGTTGCATATAATATATAATCACAGTAAAGGAAGATAAATTTAAAGGGAAAAGTAGTAACTGACGGCAGAAGAGGAAGTGGAGGAACGGGGTGGATAAGGGAACTCAAGGTCTTGTCTACCATGTAGGAACTCAGTAGGTAGCATCTAAAATTGACAAATCAAAAGGAATTATATTTAACAATGCAGAAAGTAGAAACTCAGTTAACATGCAATTAGATGAAGGGTGACAGAATGGACTGTATTTTGTATAAGACTTTTCAGACTACTTGGCTTACAGTTGCATGTCATAGCTGATGTATTTCTAATCTTTCCCACCTGCCCCCTGGACCCGCAGTGCAGTAACCCCAACAAGTAGATGCATGTGCCTCTCCCCTCCCAGGCCACAATGCCGGTCTTACTGGTATCTCTATCTCCGGAGCCACAGCCACTGTCTTGACGCCTGCTGGGTGTCATAGCTAGAGAAAAATGGAATGACTGACTTCCAGCTGAATGGGTGGGATTAGTGTGTGGCATAAGTCTTTTAGGACTAGAAACGACCATAGAAAATAATAATGATGCTAGTGTAATAGTAAAGTTACATTGAATAAAAGCTCTAACACCTCCATCTCTTGCAATCTGGATTTCGCCATGTCGACGAAGTGCTCAGGAGCTAATTTTTTAATGAGCAGAGACTAGTCCCAATAAGAGTACATTATAAATTGCAAATACCAGGCATAATTGCAAATTCTTCAGGAGAATCTGTTTCTGTACAATAGGTTAATTAGTTTTAAGTGGACAGCACTGTCTATACTTTAAGCTCAGCTTTTAATTTCATCCATGCCCCTTTTTTCATCAAATATAAGTGGATAATTGTGATCCAGTTAGTCTCCTAGAAAGAACAGCTGTCTGCTTATCTCTGATTTCCAAGATAAAAGTAATCTGATGCACCTGCCCTTCCTGCTTCCCATCAGGATCATTCCCATGCTTATCCCTCAGAGCTATCTCATGATGGAAATTCTGTAGTCAGGTGGCCAGTGTACAAGTTAGGCTGTGGTGATGATATGGGAAGAAGAAGGTGCTCTAATGGGAAGAATAAGGGTATTTTTGAGAAAATTTAAGCCAAAACAAACATGGGATAGCTCAGTGGACTAAAGCTCCTGCTTAGGTAGAGCACAGGAACCAGGGATCGATCCCTGACATGCTGTGCCAGCCCCACCCCCAGGGTGCGCTGAGAGGGCAACTGAGACCGACCATGGTGGTGAGCACCTGTAATCCCAGTGCTCGAGAGGCTGAAAACAGGAGGATCACTACGAGTCTGATCTATGTAGTGAGACCTTGTGGACCCTGTACTAAATACAGAAAGAAAAAAAAAGACAGAGATGGAAAAGTGGTGGTTTAGGACTGATTGAGCTAGAAAACTGCCTCACTGCTCTGACTTGCTGTATCACATGGCTTGATCGTTTCTGTGGTTGTGGAGGCCTTTATTCTCTTTTGCGTCTCTCTACCATAGTGGTGTAATCTGTGCATCGACTTGGCAGCATTCACCAGTGAAATATTCAAGGGGGCAGTTTTCCAGTCATTGGATGGCATCATCGTTTCAGCTAACTGTAAGCTAAGGAAGATCTTCACCTTAAAATCAAAGCCTCAAGACACTGCTGATAAAGATGGTATGTTTTCCTATCAAGCTTTTAAGTCTGATGTATTTTTAAAATTAGCCGTGTTTTTCAGGGAACATAGTAGCAATTTGACTCTATGTCTACTAAAGTAGATTTTACTACAATCATGTTGATTTCTTGATTCTGGATCCTGTGGCTATTTTTACCATAGCTAAATATCATAGAGATGTACTAAGTTTTCTTTTTGTGCTTTTCTTTTTTGGTTGTGGTAATACCATGCGAGTTAGGATTCTTAGCTGCAAACAGAAGAACATTCTCTGGGTGTGTTCTCAAAAGAGAAGATGAATTTATGTAAGGACATCAGTCGCTAACAGAATCTCATCTAGAAACTTAACTGTGCCCAAGAAGCAATGCAGCCCTTAATACAGGACTGCTGCAGACTGTCACCCGCCCAGGTCCTTCAACTGCAAAGAGGCTCAGCAAGCCACATCATCACACAGCACTGGGCCTGAGGTTCCAGAACTTCTGTTACAGCCGCCCCTAAAAGCGGGAGCCCTGCTTCCCTGCCACCTTCACTGGAAATGCGTTTCATCTTCACTTTCCCTCCAGGGAACAAGGGTGGCATGTCTGTCTGACTTGTGGAGACTCAGTTGCATGCTGCAAGGGAGGCCAGTAAAGCACAGCTCTGATTCCTAATTTGAGAGGCCAGACTTACTGTGTGGGACAGTATTCAAATTAGGAAGAGTGTGCAAATGGTCCTGGGTGTCCAGTATGCTCTGCCTTCATACGTGCTCTTTTCATTTCTGTATATAAAGAGAAATAGTTTGACAACAGTCATATTAATATTCTAGTGATCATGTTAAAATGGAGTTGAGAAGTTCCTCATCATTATTCCTAGAGAGACTATATATATATATAACATTAATTATACATAATTTGATTCATAAATATGTTCTGCAGGTAGCTCAGCCCTCTAGAATTGATAATGGGATCTACCATCCTGCAGTGATAATTTTAAACAACCGCTAATGAGTACTAATGCTTAATCTTCATTTTGATTTAGGATTTTTTAATTCTTCTAGAAACCCAGGAAACTGGGTTGAACACAGTATATCAAAGGTGACTTCCTGGAAACTTATCTTTAGACCCTCGCCTGGTACTCCACCTGGATGCACGTCTGCAAAGTCCTTGTGTGGTTCACACTGTGGAGTAGGGTACAGTGCCTGTAGCTGTCATGCACATAGTAAGACACAACAGTGTCCTAGCAGCTCCCTCCAGGGACCCCAGATGGCAAGTGCAGCCGCTTACCTCATGCACCACTTAAAGGCTGTAGGCAGAGTGAAAGGTACCATTTTACAAACCGAAACTTAGCTAGTAAGCCTCACCGTGTCCAGAAATGCATCTGTCTTCTGCCTCAGATTGTGGGAGATAAATGCTAGCCTGATTGGTGTAAATGTAAAGAAATAAGTGCATCAGACATACAAGTTAAATGCCCTGCCTTAAACCCACTAAAATTACGGTACGGGAAGAGATATGAAAGATTTAAATTAAAAGATATAAAGATTAAAAAGATACAAATTAGGATGAAAAGAGTGGGAGAAGAAACAATAGACAACAGATGAAAATGAATTTTATAAGCTTAAGGGACAGTTTAGGAGAGTGAAGAACGCTTTCTACAGAGAGGCTTTCCAGTGAGTTTCACAGAAGTCCATAAATGGTCAGCCCGATGGGCTAGAGGCAGGACTCCAGCAGCGAGCAGGGTTGTGGTCAGCTTAGGCTGCCCTGGGGCCCCGGCTCCTCCTGTAGCTCTGTAGAGCTGGGCAGCAGGAGCCCTGCTCTCTGGAGACCCTGAGCCAGGGTGCCTGTGCACTCAGGGGCATCGAGACAGGCGCCAGGACTGGCAGGAACAGGACACAGAGAGCAAGCACTTTTCCCTTGGGGTTCACAAAAGATGCCACATCTGTAAAATAAGAATGATGAGTTCTTGCTTTTGGCCAACATTATTTTACTGAAGTATATTATAAATGTCATAAGCTGCGTATGGACCTATATAAATAAACACAAATCCTAAGTGTACAGTGTTAGGAATTCCCAAAAAGCAAAGACATTTCTATACCCATCGCCCAGTAGAAATCAAGCATGGCCAGCATTTCATTAGCCCTGCTCACATCCCCTCCCGGTCATGACCACCTCCATCTCCTGAGCAGTCATCTCCATCCTCACTCCCACCATAGCAGTTTTACCTAGTTTTAGCCTTCATAGAAATTAAATCTATCTTTTCATGTATGCATTCTTTAGCAAAACTTGGCCTGTAAGGTTATTTGTAGGTGCTTATAATAGTGATTTGCTGGTTTTCAGCTCTGTGTATGCCAGTGTTTAAAGAAACCTTACTTTACTCAACCCTTTTGCTGTGGATAATGAAGCTGTAAGCATTCTCTGACCTTCTCTTGGAGCCCCTGTGTAAGGATTTTTGCTTGCTTGTTTTTACTCGATGCCAAGTGAGTCATATTCAACATGGTTGGCATCTTTCTCTATTCTGGTATTTCATTTTATTCTTTTCTTTAAGTATTAGTACAGGGTCTACAGGTCTCACTACACAGATTGGACTCATAGTGATCCTCCTGTTTTCAGTCTCCCAAGCGCTGGGATTCCAGGCATGCACCACCACACCCAGTCTCAGTTGCTGTCGCAGTGAGCCCCAGGGGTCAAGCCCTGGTCCCTGCGCCTGCCTAAGCAGGTGCTTTAGTCTGCTAAGCTGTCTAGCTAGCCCTCTTCATTTTATTCTTTTTCATGGTTTCCAATCCTCAGATGAAATTCTTAATCTTTTTTTTTTTTTTTTTTTTTTTTTTTTTTTTTTTTTTTT
>PVKA01014167.1:0-53110 GCA_004027165.1 Ctenomys sociabilis | reverse complement strand
TGTTTTACTAATTTCTATTGGTTTATTGAAAGAACAGTTAATGTTTAATTGTTTAATCAATCTTGCATTCTTTTTGAAATTTTTTATTTTTAAAGAGAGTAAAAAGTACTATTAAAATAGAAAAATTATAAGTGATACTGAATTTCACATAACAAAATAATATGAATTTCACAGTATTTGTTGTAATGCAGAGTTGCTTTCCAATTAATTGTTTATATTACCAGATATAGGCATGCATAATTGGAAAAAAAGAAAGAAATATATAAGAAATTAAGAAGAGAAGCAGGCCAAACAATTGAAAAAAAGGAGAAAAACTAAGTAAGCATTAACTGCTCCTCTCCATAGACTGGCAGAAATGCACAGTACAGTTGTCCAAACCATCCTGCTTACATACATAAATATATCTTTTTCCCTCACTCCCTCTTCTGTCCTTCTCAACTCAGTAATTCCTTCCTTTTGAATAGGTTCATTCCTTTTTCCCAGTCTTGCATTCTTATATCTGGTAATCTGAGCATCTACATTGAAGATGGCAATAAGTGATAAACAACCATTGCTAATTTCCTATCATCCTGTTTTGAAATTCTGTATCATTTTTATTGTTATTTGTTGTTGTTGTTGATTTGTTTTTATCTTTATTGTTGTTTTTTGTTTTCTTTTTCTTTTTTCTCTGTATTTCAGGTAAGGGTCTATAGGATGTTCAGGGTCTCACTACTAGATGGGATTCATAGTGATTCTCTTGTTCACAGCCTCCCAAGAGCTGGGATTATAGGCATGCACCACCATGCCTAGTCTCAATTGCCATCTCAGCACACCCCGGGGGAGGGGCCGGCACTGCAGGCCTGGGAATTGAACTGTGGCCCCTGCTCCTGCTTGCAGGCACTTTAATCCACTGAGCTATTTGGCTGGCCCTCTTTTTTTCTTTTTAAATAAAAAAATGCAAAAAGAGAGAATTTAGTTGGGAGAAGGGAAAGAGTAGTCTCTCCTCCAGTGGAGAAGCAGGCAGAATTTACGTCCTGAGACTATCGCTGTTAGACAGTTATCATTGTTGTGCTCTACCGGAAGCCAATGAGACTGTGACAATGAGTGCAGTCCCAAGACAGCTGTCCCCTGCCAGTCCCCATGCTTCAGAAAGCTAAACTGTGTTAGACAGAAACCCATGTGGAATTATTTCTCAAAGCCTGTTTGTTCAGAAGAAATAGTTTCCCTTGGTTAGGTTTATTATATTCTAAGACATCCAATTATGATTACTGTTTGATTTCTAATTTTCATCTCTGTGATGTTTACAAAGATCAAAGTTATCCTTGGAAGAAATTCATTTTCAGCTTTCCTAATGCAATATTTTATTTTATCTCATCAGAACCCTGCAAGTTGTTATATAATTTTTAATCTATTCAACCTAACTGATGAAAAAAAAATAGAAACTGAGAGATGTTGGATAACTTGATCAAAGTCATAAAGCTGGTAATTTGCAGGGCCTGAAATCTAGGTTTTTCTGATCTATTAAAACATGTTCACACCACCAAGACTCCCACCACCAGCACCCTGCAATTGAACAAAGCACCTTTCTTTTTTTTTTTTTTTTTTTTTTCAAAACTGGGGATTGAACTCAGGCCTTTGAGCTTGCTGGGGAAGCACTTATTCCACTGAGCCAAAACACCTTTCTTAGTTGTTTCACTACACAGTATCTACCACAGCTGCTTCTACTACAAAATTAGTGAATTTCCCTTCAGATTCTGAGCTGTGCTCCCTCAAGGCCCATGTCACTAGTCAGTGTCACTCACTTGCATTCAGGCGTCTGACATAGGTTCCTATTTGCCTAGATGGTTCTCCTTTGCTATTTTCAGAGCACCAATAATTATGAGTTCTTTGCATACATGTCCTCTGTTTCTGAAAGGTATGGCTTCCCCCCCCCCCCACTGGGTGATTGTTGCTATAACATGAGTCTAATGTCATTTAGAGTCGAATGGATGTATATCTGTCACACGCTCCCACTGGAACATCTGTACAGAACATGCTGCATTTAACACAGGTAAAGTTTTTGTTACAGGAGATGACTCCAATCCTAATATACGAAAGGACATCATCGATTAACAGGCATACCCCAAGAAGCCCAACCACTTGCTTCTAGTTTGTGCTTATTGCCAACTTCATACCTTGATTTTCCTAGCTTTTAGGAAAAAAATGTTTTATGATGCAGAAGAAAATGATATAAGTAGAGCACATTTGGAATCAGAGCCTGTAAAGCAGAGCCTGAGCCAAAGCAAGGAATAAATTGGAGGCGCTCCAATCAACCTGGGTCTTCCCCAGAGAAAGAGATCTGGCCTTTGACTTTCCTCTATGAATCTTGCTTTACAATTAGCTTTTCCTTTGAACCAAATATCTCTCTCTTTTGAAAACCAATTCTTCACAGTAGCTTGCATCCATCTAGGGATCCAGAGGCCTAATTTTATCCACAGTGCAGTATTTTTCTAAGACTTACTGTTATTGCTTATGAGTGTTACACTGCATCTTCTTTTCCTAAAACATTTATTCCAGCTTCACCAATCTGGTGAATTCAGAGCCTACGACTGGGGAAGTGAAGCTGAGAACATGCAGCACTACAATGAGGTGAGCTGCGCAGCGTGACCCAAGAGTGGCTCTCTGGAGAGAATGGATTCATTTCTGTTGGTACAACTTTGCAGTACACAGTGATCGTACTCAGAGTGGGGTCCTGGTACAAGTGCATAGCACATCTCCATTTCCCTTCCTCCCCCTCTCTCACACCCCTCTGCACCTCTAGATCCCATTTCCATTTACAAAACAGAGCATTAGTGAGAAATTATTGACTGACAACAATGGCATTGTTACCTGCTAACTGATGGCATTTGCACTGATACAACTTGTTTTTGTGTTTTTTTTAAATCTGATCCTGATTTGTATCCATTCAATATTTTAGACAAAAAAATACAAAATAAATTAATCATTTGTAATCCCTGCACCCAGAGATAACTAACTATATTAATATCTTCATTATTTAGTCTATTTGTCCGGGCATCATGTTGCTGCTCTACGTGATTTTAATCATTAGAAAGTTATCAGCATTGAAGAGTTGGTTGGAAGGCATTTTTCCCTAATGTTCTCATCAAAGATTGTTAATTCAGGGGCCAGAGAGGTAGTTTAGGGGCATAAGCGCCTGCCTCGCAAGCACAAGGTACTGAGTTTGATCCCCTATACATATAAACATTGCCGATCCACTTAGCACTGTAGCTTCAAGTCTCCCTCCTATTGTTTTCTGTGCTTAAAGTCAGGGAGTCAGTCCCTGATTATGAGTTAAGCATGCTCAATTTTTCCAGAGTTTTCCCAGAATAACTTTTTAAAAGGTATTTACTAGTGTAAATACAAATCAATGAAGTTATTTCTGACTATGAAAATAGCCACTCACACCAGCAAGTTTTTCAACAAGAAATCAGATAGTTAGAGTGATTCTTCTAGTGCCTTAAAATGCCTACAAGGAATAAATTACATACATTTTCTTATTTTTTAAGGCAGTTTTATTACAATGTAATATATAGAACAAAATGTGATAATGTTTTATTTGCAATTGAATGAGTTTCAACAATTATATTATTTGCATAACTGAAATATGAAACATTCCTGTTACTTTCCAAAGTTTTCTCCTAATTCTTAGAAATCCATTTTAATAAATGCTTAGAAAGGGTCTAGAAAAAAATAACAGTTCACTTCATGGAGAGGAAGAATGGGGAAGGGAAGCCAATGAACACAAAGGAGTAAAAGACTCTTACTTTGAACTTTGTATTCAATAATTCTGTTTTCTTCCATTAATCTTAATGAACATTATAGTTGCATATTGTTTACAAGATAATAGAATAATACATACACACATACCAGCCTATACAGCCAGGCTTTTTTTCTTTTTCTTTTTTTTTTTTTTTTTTTTTGTAATGTATTTGGTACAGGGACTTACTACACAGTTCTGACTCGTTGTGATCCTCTTGTTTTCAGCTTCCCCAGCACTGAGATTATAGGCATGCACCACCATGCCCAGACTTGATGGCTGGCTCAGCACACCCAGGGGTGGGGCCAGCATGGCATGTGGTGCCAGGCATTGAACCCCAGTCCCTACGCTTGCCTAAGCAGGTGCTTAATCTACTCAACTATCTCACCGGCCTTACAGTCCGGTTTTAAAGTCTGTAAAAATATCCATATCCTTAGAATTTTTCACCATTTATCTGCTCTTATCTTGCTGCAGGTCAGTTCTATTGTGCTTGCGATTTTAGTTCATCTGACGTCAATTTTATGACATTTTACTAGAGAAATTAGTCTCAAGAATTTTCTTTCTCTTTGCATCTCACTGTGCGCTCTGAGTCTTTCTTCCCTGGGGAATTTACCCATCTCCATAGTTGTAATATGGACCAACCCTTCTGAGTATCATAGAATATTTTAGGTTCCACTTTCAAACTCCCCATCTATCCAGTCACTTCACTAACTGGTGCTTTACTGTATCTGAGAAGTGGCTGCCTTGTCTCCAGACTTTCTGAAAGTTGTTCAAACTCCTCCTCTCTACACTCAGACCTAGAAAGTCTGCCTTTCGTCCTACATCCTACAGCATTCTCTTATAAGTTTTGTTCACCAGGTACATTAGGAAATCTGCCTATCTGACTATGACCTGCATTCTTTCCCTATCTGCTGAGAAGCCATTCCCACTTCCATCTCTGCGTGTCAAACTTCAACCACCTCCAGGTCATTTCAGATGACTTCTCCTTGCGAAGCCTCCGCTTGCAAATAATTTCTCCTCTTTCTCTATTCACATTGTATTTTGAGAGCTTCACAGCATTCAACATGCACTACTTTGTATATAAAAGTTTGTTTAGAGATCTTGATTTGTTTCCTACTTTGAAAACATAAAGACAGAATCTACCTCACATTTTCTTCTTCTCTCCCTTGATTCCTGGCCTTGCAGCCATGACAGATACTCATTTCACAGTCTTTCGCTTTATTTGAAGTCCATGTTGCCGTGAGGAGCTGCCTCTCATGAATGTCTTTCTCCCTCCCACACAGAGTCAGCCTCCAGTATATGACCTGACTGCCATGAAGGTGCCCACTGCTGTTTGGGCTGCTGGAAAAGACTTCCTCATAACACCCCCGGATGTGAACAGGATCCTCCCTCAGATTGGAAATCTCCGTTACTTCCAGATGTTGCCAGACTGGAACCATTTTGATTTTGTCTGGGGCCTGGATGCCCCTCAACGCTTGTATCATAAAATTATAGCTTTAATGAAGGACTATCTTTAAATGTAGAACATATACTTTTCAGTCAAAATTTCCTTTCAAGCACACAAGAAAGAGGCTTTAGGGAAGACACTAGCGAACAATGAGATTGACCCTAGCACCCCTTCTTGCTAAGACATTTCCTTACCTCAGCATCTCAACGAGGGATTATTTGAACACTGTTCCTCATCTATGAAATGTCTAAATCTGAAATCTGAGGGTATTATCCTCTTAGTCAGGACTGGGGCCTATTTTAATACCATATCTACTAATTGCTGCTCCACTAAATTCACAGTTGAAAGAGGAGTTAATGATTTTTCTCTCTGTGAAATATATCATACCCACTCCCTCCCCTTCCCACTCTGCAAGGGACTGACTTCAGGAAAGCTGGGCTAGAGAGAAACCCCTGGCAAGGCAGCGATTGAGGAAATACATTTTGTGTGGCTGTGACCTCACAGTATGTTTAGAATCACAACTAGGCCAGCAGTCATTACAGGAGTCTTCTACAAACAAGCTGTGAAGTAAATCTTGATCCATATCAGTTCACCTGAGACAAAACAGTAGAATGGGAAAACACTACAATTTATGTTTTCCAGGAGATTATTGTACTGTTATGGGTAAGGTGAATTACTAATTGACTAAAATCATTCATTTGTTTATTCTAAGCTCCTGACTTTGAAAGTTAAATTAACACTGTTGTTGGGTAATAGTGTCCTAGAGGTTACCAACAGAAAATAAGCCTTAGTATATAAGGAAGGTTTTCCTTCAGTTTTTGCTCTAAAGGGAAATGAGACTGATCAGCTGCCACACCGTCCTCATTAAAGTGGAGTTGTGTTGCAACTCACACAGCATCGAAAGCAGCTTCCAGAGGTCTGATTTAGAACAAGTGAAGGAAGTACAAGGAATGGCCGGGCTCTGCTCGCCAAAGGTGAGACATCAGTTCTAGGATCAGTACAGAGTTCAAGAGTAACATGAAAAGTCTACTGTTAGTTCCTATGTTCTTGGGTAGGGTGAACTTGGAAGAGTCCTTTACCTTCTATGAAGACATAATTAATGAAAAATCAGGGAATCATTCAAAAAGTGCACATAGGTACCTTTGGTAGTTTATTTTGACTTACACAGGTAAATGTAAGTTAAGCCAAATATTTGCATATCGTACTGAGATCTCCTGATGTTGAATGTTGCATGTTCACTCAATAAATAGCCCGTAACTCATCATTTGTAATTTTTAGTTTTGGTGTCCTTAAAACAGATGGGATATAAATATATGTGAGAATCAATATGAACACAATCATTTTTACACTCTTTTAGAATTTTTTATTTATTAGTAAAACTAACTCTATCACTATTTTTAGTGACTTCACTGAATTTTTCAAAGATTATAAACAGAACATATGCACACCTATAATCGCAGCACTCTGGGAGACTGAGGCAGGAGAACCGTGAGTCTGAGCCTTGCCTTCATCACTTAGTGAGATCTGGTCTCAGTATTTTAAGAAAATTAATTAATTAATTAATTAAAAAGTTTAAAATAAACAATACGAAAAATTTTTATAAAGCAATATGTTCCTATTTCACCAACTTATACAAAATTAATGTAATCATTTAGCTGGTACAATAAATAAAACTGTCATAAATAGCTTTGAGAACTCTTAGTAAGCGTATTATTCAGGGGAATGGATTACTAAATCAGCCTGCTGATAGCTCAGAACATTAGTGATAGATTATGGCCCTAGTATGGACTACTGAATTATTACGGTGGTCGTCTGTTATGGCTGAAGCCCTTAAAACAACAGCTCATCTTCCCAATGACCACTTCCTCCTCCTTCCCCACTCCAACCCTGGGTAAAACTTCCTTTGACCTTTCCCACCCACACAGGGGAGCCTCCAATCAGCTCCTTGTTATGTCACTAAACCTGCCCCTCAAGCTCCATCCCTGACAAAAGTCCATAAAGTCTCAGGCTGCCTGTCTCAAGTCAAAGGATCTGCCCATCTCCCTGTCCTCAGTAGTCTCCATGTATTTACAGTTAACAAAGGCTTTCCCTCCCCCTATTTCTGCTTCTCTGCTGCACCACCACCACCGCTGCCATCAATTGCATCATGTGTTTTACAAAAATAGAAGAGATTATTATTGGTTGAACCTGGAATCTGGTTAAATTGAAGTTAGTTAAGAGAGGTCTTACTGCAACGATGCTCTGTGACAAGCACCCACGGACCACTCGCTGGCTCACACTTCAAAGTGAGGTCACCTGGGCGTGGCTCAAGGCTATCGATTAGGTCCGGGTCTGCCCTACAGTTCTTTTCTTTCTAGAGTCAGCAGCAATCAGGATTGCATATTTTGTATGACAGATTCTAAGAGCAGAGAGAGATAGCTACACCATACCAGCATCTCTAAACCTCTGCACATTTGCATTCTTTTGACTAATAACAGTCATATGGGCAACTGGGAAAGGGGTTAAATCCTAAATAGAATAACAACTTACTTTTTTTACATAATTTATCCCTTTGTTTACAAAGACTTGTAGATATTCCCATGAAAGATGATTCTAAACATAAATATAAATAAGCAGCATCTTCTACTGCTGCTTAGAAGATGAACTGGTTTCTGTTTTGTTTCGTTTTGTTTTTAGATGAAGTGTCACTGTGTAGCTCAGGCAGACCTGGTCTCACTAGGTGCCCAGACTGGTATTATTTGCAGTGATCCTCCTACTTCAGCCGCCCAGTGCTGGGATCACAGGTAGGTACCACCACACCAGCTTAGGAAATGAAGTAGAAGAACGAAGGTTTGGGAATGCATTTGTAAGTCTGAGGTGAGCTAAATTCTTCTGTGCTCTTCAGAAGAGATGATGTTTTTTTTGGGGGGAGGGGGTACCAGGTATTGAACTCAGACCCTTGCACTTGCCAGGCAAGTGCTTATTCTACTGAGCTATCTCCCTGGCCCTAAATTAAGCCCTGCTAACTTCTTCTTCTTCATCTTTGTCTTCGTCTTCTTCTTCATCTTCTTTTTTGTGGTACTGGGAATCAAACTCAGGACCTTGCACTTGCCAGGCAGGCATTTATGCCACTGAATTATCTTCCCAGTTCAGAAGGGATGATTCTTGAATAATTTAGATCAGATATGTAATTCCTGATAAATCTAGAAGACAAGCTGCTAGCTCCATGAACCATTCTTCCCTCAAAATTAGCATGCAAGTCAAGAATGGGAGCTCATAGCTGTAATCCCAGCTCTCTGGAGACTGAGACAGGAGGATCCCTGTTAGTTTGTGTCTAGACTGTCTACAAAGTGAGCTCAATGTCTGCCTGAACTGCATGGAGAGATCTTATCTCAAAACAAAAACCAACAAATGAACAACAAAGCATTCATCTATTTCATACTATGCATTCAGGGAAAGCAAGATCAGTATGAAAACCATGCAGTACGCTGAAAAGGTTCCTATAATACAATTTAATGTTTGATGAGAAGAAAATAAAACAATAGAATTAAGATTTTATCTATTTAAATATGTTAAAACAATTATATGACTTGATAAAATATTTGTGTATGATGAAAATTGAAGCAATATAAAAGTAGAGGGGCCAGCCAGATAACTCAATGGATTAAAGTGCCTGCTTACGCAGATGCAGGGACCAGGGTTTGATCCCTGGCATGCCATGCCGGCCCCACCTCTGGGATGTGCTGAGACTGAGATTGAGACTAGAAGTGGTGGTGCACACCTGTAATCCCAGAGCTTGAGAAGCTGAAAACAGGAGAATCACTACAGGTCTGATCTGTGTAATGAGTAGACCCTGTGTTATATATATATATATATATATATATATATACACATATATATATGTATATGTGTATATATGTGTGTATATATGTATACACATATATTATATAATTTTATCATGATAATAACATGATAAATAATGTATTTCATATTTTAAAATTTTTATATAGTAATGACATAATTGTTTCAGCCAGTGAAAAAACAATTAAAGTCAGGTGCATAGGAAATCAAATTTAGTTCATGTGTTTTTGCAATGGATTATTTGCTTGCAGTTTAGGTCCCCTTTTAGGATACTATTCCAAATGATGAAAAAGTTGCACTAAAAATAAATAATTTATATATGGCTCCTTATCACTAAGTAATTCTGATTTCTGAGGGCCTAGAAGTGACTACCTAAAAATTGAAGAAAGATTTCTCTTTAACTTGAACCTTTCACAAATTATATCTACTTAAGTACATAGAAATAACAGCCAATAACAAGAACAACAAAAGAAATAACAATCAACAATTAAAATGTATGTATACACTGTGTATAATTTGGGAAGAGGGTGCTGGATTGTATCTTTGGCAGTGCCTTTTTGAGTTTAATGATATTCATATTTTTAAAACATTGTATATTCTCTTCTATCTTACAGTATATACAAAAATTGTTCTTGTAAGTCTAAATTTAAATAGTAAAATGGTACTTCTAGAAGATTACAAAAAAGAATTTTCATACTATAGGGTAGGAAAAATGTCCTCAGTGAGTCACACAAAGCATAATAAGTGGAATTATATTAAAATGAAGAACTTCTAGTTATTAAAAGAGATTAAGAGAGTAAAACACATCCAAGTCATAAAATGAAAATAACCTTTAAATCCAGAGAACTTTATAAATAACTTGTTTAATTTGACTTTTAAAACATAGAACAACATATAGAAAATGTGAAAATAGTTTTATAAGCACTTAAAATGGAGACTATATTGATGGACAAAGTGCCAAACTCTGATAATTTTTCTAAAATTATAAGGAACAAGTGTAAGTGGATGCAAACACTTTGGATTGCACCTTTGGAAGTACCATGTCTGCTTACGCCCAACAAGTCATGCTGCCAGACCTTCTAGTTCTAATAAACCTAGGTTTATATGCAACAGAAAGACAGATGAATGTTTGCCGAAAGACTAATAGTAAAGCATGCATAGCATCTGTACTCACAATTATCCAAAATTGGAAACAACTTAGATGTATAATGAATGAATGAATAAATAAATAAAAGATGGTATGGTCATACAATAGCACAGAAAACAACAGGATGAGTTGTTAAAAACTGACATAAATCTCCCGAGCACAATATACACAAAAGAATACATATCTTATTGAACATTTTCTATTTGAGAAAATACTTCTAGGTCTAGAGTCTTCCAAGTGGTTTCTTTGAAAAAAATCAAATCTCTGATTGAAAATTTATGACTCTATGAGGTATGAGGTCACCTTTGTTTTACACATAAATTTGAGATACGGGGTCTATCAAGTTTATCTACAATCACACAAATAAAGGAGTCATTTTTTAAATCTGTGAATGTAAATGTATGCAAACTGGAATGAATACAGAAATGACAATGGAACAAAAAGTAGTATTTTAGTGCCTGAATCAAAATTACTTGAAAAATTAATATAAGAGACCCTGGGGAAATGATCTTTACAAACTCTAAATATCAAATTGAGATTAGTAGGAGATCATTAGTGAGGTCAATCATTACGTATTTATTTTGTCTAAAATATCAAGATCAGGGGGCCAGCCAAATAGCTCAGCAGATTAAAGCATCACCAAGCAGGCACGGGGCCAGGAGTTTGATCCCCAGGGCTTGCTGTGCAGGACCTGCCCCCAGGACCCACTGAGAGGGCAATTGAGAATAGGTGGGGTGGTGCATGCCTGTAATGCCAGCTCTTGGGAAGCTGCAAACAGGCAGATCTAGGAGTCCGATCTAGTAGTGAGACCCTGAACACCCTTAGACCCTTCCATGAAATACAAAAATAAAAATAAAAAATAAAATATCAAAATCAGTACCATACAGACACAGAATCTTTCATCAGTAAGGAAAATTTCAGATTGACAACACAGAAATAATATTAATTTGTGAAAAACTCCATATTTTTCCCTATTTTTTGTTGTCCTTGTAATCATACAAAGCAAGAAACTCATGGTCACAGCCTTGTCACAGCCCTATCTGGTAGCTGTGGTTTTCCAAGCCTAAATTCGCTATCATTTGTAAAGTGAGGTAGGTAGCAGCATTCATTTCAGTCAGGACAGAGGAACGTGAAGTGCAAGCTGTGCCTCTTTGGAGTTGGTGAGCTTCTAACAGACTGAATAATCTGTTTCAGAGAGGTAAGGCCTGGCTCACAGAATGGCCCTTCTGAAAGTTGGTAATCAAAGAGCAGGCAGTGTTTCCCAATGGGCTGTTGTCCGGCTGGATCCCTCCCTGCCTCCTTGCACAGGAAGGTTGTCCACACCTCAGAGAGGCTTGGCAGTACCCACCATATTGCAGTAGCTTTTTCTAAATCTCAGGCCTTGTTCTCTATGTCATTTGTTTTTGTTTTTTGAGGGACCAGTGATTGAACTCAGTGCCTTGCACTTGCCAGGCAAGCACTTATTCTACTGAGCTATCTCCCTGGCCCCTTCTATATTACTTTTTACTGTGCCCCAAATTATATTTCATGGATACCCATTTTCCTAATGAATTTTAAGTAACTTGAGAAAAGACCTGTGTCTTTCCTTTCTTTTAACTTTTAAAAGTCATTTCATTTTAATAATAGGAATAATAATTTTATATGATCATTAAATTTTTATACACAGTGTAAATAAAAGGCAGATACTTATTTCTGTTTTCATTATTACAGATGCAGTGAGAATAAATACCATGAAAACAACACACAGCTTCAAGACAGTTGCCCTTCATCTCATTTCCAATCAAACTGCCCCTGAATTCTATCTGGAAGAGTCAAACCTTCTTTATTCAGTGTCTCCCACTCTTGTTTGCCATTTTAACTTGCATGTGTCTTCCTTTCCTCAGAAAACCAATCCATTCAGTTGATAAAGCCAATAATTTATTTAGAACTCTATGTGATCTTGATAAGCTACATCAGAATAAGTTCTTTAAAACATAATTTCCGTGTCCTGCCACTTAACACCAACAATAAAGAAAAGATCTCTGGAAACTGCACTATAAATGATAAGAACCCGATCCTAGACTTTGTAAAATATGGTATCAATAGAGTGGAGCACAGGAGCTCTAAGCATCAGAAACCGAAGCAAACAAATGAGTGTTGGAATGAAGGAAAAATTACTAAGCACATCCTCAGCGGGACTTGCGAAGGTACAACTAGAACCTGAGAATGTTTACATTCTTTATTGAATTGCATTATAAAAATGATACCTGCAATGATGGAAAATTGCAGATATGCAAATAGTACAAAAGGAGTTTGAGCTAAATGAAGTAGTATATTCTTGTAATGCCAACAACTGGTAGGCTGATGCAGGAGGGTCATAAGCTTGACCTCAGCCAGGGTAATTCATGGAGTTAGTTAAGACTGCATGAAAATAAATAAAAAAGCCCTGGTGCATTCAGCACCAAAGAAAGTGATACTAAATAACTTCTGTATATAGATTTGTTTACATGACCATAATATCTGCACCCCAGGTACCTGCCTTTATCTCCTTCAGCATTCCCCATCCTTATGAGATATTTCTTAGTCTTTTATATGGACTTTGAGTAACTATTTTCAGGGGAATGTGGAATCAAATATCATCTGACCCTTTCTGTGCCCAGCAATGTCTTTTTCACCTTCCCACGAGGGGCTCAGACACTGTCTACCACAATATTCTGGAGACTTTTCTCCTCGCCTTTTGGAGTTTAGCATGAGGGGTGGATCTGAAATCACCTTAGGTTGTTACATTTGTAGGTTACCTGTTGTGAGTTTTAAGAATTTGTTACTCTGCCTATATGCTTGTTTTGTATTACTATAGCTTTGTTTTCTGCCTGTAATTTTAAGCATTTGTTTACAGTTACCTCCCTTGATTTTAATTTTGTAGTGGGCCTTTGCAGTCCACACCTACAAGTATTCTGTTTGCTCTCTTCTATTACTCCTTTGACTATGGGTGTGTCTATTCCTGTTTTAATCCTTGTTTCTAATCTACTCAAGAAAACTTAGTTATCTATGTATGTTTTCCTCAATGTCTCTGTCATCAAATGGCTAACATTTTCTTTATTTTATCTCTATTGCTTTCTGATTTATAAGCTTGGTAATCAAGTTTCTCTCAGGACATCTAATTTATTTCTAGGTCTCTCTGTGTGTTATAATCTCTAGTGCTTTTAGTTATGTGCTTTTTACTCTTTTTCTTTACATTGTTCACCTTTCTTTATCCTCCATAGTATTGTATTTTTATTACAAAAAGTATTTTAGGGCCAGCCAAATAGCTCAGCAGATTGAAGCACCTGTTTAGGCAGATGGAGCGGCTGGGGTTCAAACCCTGACCTGCCATGGTGGCCCTCCCCAGGATACAAGCATTAGTGCTAATTCATTAAGCAACAATAGGACACTAATACACACAGACACTGAATCTCACACCATCTGCTGACTCAGTACTGTATATCATACTCACAGTTATAGTTCACATCTTGAATGTTCCATGTCTTGGCTTATGTCTTGGCTGCTAGCCTATGACCATTTGGGGAGTGGTAGAAACCTCAGGAGGCAGGGCCTAGTGGAAGGAAGTTAAGTCACAAGGGCTACACCCTTTAAAGGGATAATGGAGCTCCAGCCCCTTTCTCTGCTCTCTGGCTACAATGTCGTCTGGACTTACCCTGTTACACGTACCTGCACCAGGGCCAACCAAGCACAAGCTGAAACTTCTAAAAGCATAAGCTATAGTCATCCTTTCCTTTTCAATTGATTAGCTCAGGTATTTCATAATAATAATGTAAAACTAAGCAACATGCCTAACTGCCAGCTAAAATCTTCCATAGACTCAGTGAAGTATATCTTACACATGGAAAAACACTAACCCGTGAACTCCACTGGGCAGGCAGGGAAAATGGTATCCACAGATTGAAGCCACTCCACAAGAATTTTAGCTTGAGGCAGTGAAGCTGGTTGCTAAGGTGATGGCTGATTAAAGGGAAGCTCTGCAGGCTTGGTGTCCTGGTTCCTCACCTACCTAGGCCTTCCTTCTTACTGTAGTATGCAACCTGAGGACACACCACTCCGGATCTTTCCTTCCTCGGCAAATGGACCCTGCTCTGAGGTAGGTCACAGCCACAACTTTGACTGCTCCTGACTTGTGCTGTCACTGTCTTACAGTGAATGATGTTTGATAGTATTTTCCCAAATTGTGTAAAAAAAAACCTTATATTTTTAGCTAATTAAAAATAATTTAGCATAAACATCATAGAAAATAGATGCTGGCACAAACACACAAAATGAATGAATTAATTAATTAATGAAATTTTTTAAGCTCAGGGAATCTCAACTGGGTTAATATCTGATAGATTTTTTTCTGGTTTCATTTCTAGTCATGTTTGTGTATAACTTCAAAACTATTCAATAACTACTGTTTAGTAGTCTTCATATTCCCTGCTAAAAGATATGATGGACACTTTTACATTTCTTATAGCTCTACAATAATTTTATAGTGACTGAATAGAATTTAAAGGTAAACTAAAATGTATGTAACCATTTCACTCACATGAATATTTCTGTTGTGTTCAGTTTTTCACTGCTTTTCTTTTAAATATTTTTGGTCACCTTATATAGCTCTGAAAATAAATTTTCAACTAAGAAAATTTAAATTTTTATACATAGTGCCAGATTTCCTATGAAAAAGTTCTAAAGCTACATAGAAAAAAAAAAGCATATTTTTAAAGAGAAGAAATTGTTAGCTGGAGTGTATATCAAAGAGGAAAATAAGTGGTAACCTTTTGGAGGAGAGAGAAAAATCCATTTCATAGTCATAGGATAAGCAAGACAATACTTTTATTGTCAGAGTAGTTCTCAGGTTTCAGAGGGGTTCAGGGGACGGAGAACCCTCCGTATGACAAAAATGTGAAAGGTCTCTCCAACGTCCTGGTGTAGCCTGAACACATACGGTCGACATTAGATCCATCAGCACAGGTAATGGCTGTGTGCGGGCTGCCTGGGGCGTGGATCCGCGAGAAACTCCGAATTCCTCACTTGAAAGAGTTGTGGCAAAGCCCACAGCAGCCCGGGCGTCTAAGCACTCTGGAAACTGGCAGCAAACTAACTGCTCCGGCACACGGTCTACTGCAGAAATCACCTTTTCCATCTTCTTAAATTTCTGCTGCATGTATTTCTAAATAATCAGCTTGATTTTCAAGCTTTTCCACTTCAAACCCACAAAGTGATAGTTATTCTAAAAACAGTTAAGTGGGATCAACATATTAAGTAGCTTCTCTGTGCCAGGGACCGTGCTACCCACCTCACATACATTATCTTGGCTTACAACAGTGCTGTAAGAAAGAGGATGAC
This sequence comes from Ctenomys sociabilis, assembly GCA_004027165.1. Lineage (NCBI taxonomy): Eukaryota > Metazoa > Chordata > Mammalia > Rodentia > Ctenomyidae > Ctenomys > Ctenomys sociabilis. The sequence goes on along the minus strand of PVKA01014167.1, from coordinate 37,546 downwards.
AGATATCGTTATTACCAACGTCCTGATGATTAATGTGTGAGTAGACACGCTGAGAATCAGAAACTTGTCCAAGGGCTCATAGCTGGTGAGAGACAGGACTGAGATTTGAACCTTCTTCTGTATTATTTCTTCTAGCTAGGTCTCCCCCTAGGTGAACCGGAGGCTTTAGAATTCAATTATTATTTCCAGATTCCAAAATCAAACACATTCCTGTCCCTGTGTTTACCCTGTACCTTTCTCTGTGCTTACCTCTTTACTGACCCTGGAAAATACATTTTCAGGAAATCCAAATGTGGGGCTGGCAAGATAGTTCAGCGGACTAAGCGCCTGTTTTGGCAAGCATGGGGATCTGGGTTTGGTCGCAAGCACTGCATGCTATGCTGGACCTGCTCCCAGACACACCGGGCAGGTCACTGAGTTCAGTCATGGTGGCACATGCCTGTAATCCCAGTGCTAGGGAGGCTGAAAACAGGAGGATCACTATGAGTCTGAGCTGTATAATGAGAACTTGTACCAAATACATTTTAAAAAATTAAGAAACCCAATATTCCCCAATTTTTCATCATTTACTAGATATATTACAGGTCTGAAAGACCAGTGTAGAGAAGGTGGGGAAACAACTTCTATATCTTTAAGGACATTATTTTTTATAATTGTTTATAATGATTTTTTTTTCATGACTTGTTCTGATTTATTCTGTCTGGTGTGCATTAATGTAATTAAGAACAAACTGTAGTTTTACTCTTAGAAATATCTGCCAGGCATATTGCAGATAGTGAAATAAACCCAGGGCAGGAACATTTGGGGACAGGCTCCTGGGAATGACAAATGTTGATGTTCGTGACAGGATGAAAGAAACAGATAAAAATCTCAGAGACTCTATCCAAATGCCAGAGCACACAGAAAGAAGAGGCGAGGTCTAAAATCAGACACACCACTGCTTAATCCTTTCATTGTGAGAGAGTGGGCAGCCCTGGGGTGCCTATCTGTCCTTGTTCACTCACTCCTGCCCCTTGTTCACCTGGGCCTCACTCTGCTGACACTGATCTTGCACACTGGGATCAGTTGTGTCCCTCTTCCAGCACTCAGCTCTCTCACCTGTGAAATATTGCAACTGCTCTAGCATGTCTTACAAGATCCAACATGTTACAATCAAATAGCATCATAAAATGATCCCTTTTAGAATCAGGGTAGGATCAACAGAGTGCACCAGTGTGCTTCTATAATCCCAGCACTTTGCTGAGGCAAGAGGCTGCAAAATTCAAGCCCAGCCAGGACAAGTTAGTGGTACACTGTCTAAAATAAAATTAAATGGAAGGAAGATAATGCGACTCAGGACAAAGGACTTTAGATCAGTCCCCAGTACCCATCCCAGCCGCATGACAGAATGGAAGTAGAGTTAACAACCACACACTTCTGCAGCACACCAGCCTGGAGTTTGGGACAGCCCTCCACTCTTAGGCCTCTATGTAGAGATTCATGGTGCTTCGTGCTGCTTTCAGACAGATACTGAACTCTAAATTTCACAAGCCACCCAAGACCTGACTCTCCTCCAAATACTGCAAGACTAAACTAATCTTCAACCATTTCTTTATTGTGTGCATCAAAATTTCCAAAATTGCAAAGGGTCACCAAATAAATAGGTACAGGGAGAGGGGTTATAGAAACCATCCCCCAATGACTTTAAAACATTTCAGAAGCAAAACATTTTCTCAAGCAAAAGATATCAATTAGGTTACAACATACATAAAATAAGTCCAGTATAAATGTCTAGTATAAATTTATCACATAAAATGCAAATGATAGTACTCTGATGATAATCACAGCTTAGAGCTTAATGCTCCATTTTATCTGGCTATGTGATAGGACAGAATCTGCACAGGGTCAGCCAGATAGCTCAGCAGACTAAAGTGCCTGCTTAGGCAGACACAGGGGCTGGGGGTTTGATTCTCCAGCCTGCTGCGCTGACCCCAACCCTGGGGTACCCTGCGATGGCGATTAAGACTGGGCGTGGTGGCCCATGCCTGAAACCCCAGCTCTTAGGAGGCTGTAAACAGGAGGATCACTACAAGTCTAATCTATGAGTTCAGTCTGTACACCCTGTAGACTCTGTACTAAATTAAAAAAAAAAATCTGCACAGATAGTGGCTGAACTCATAATTATTTTTAAACAAAAGCTATGAACAACCTCAGTTCTTTCCAATTATATAAGATGTCAGAAGTTTGTTTCTCTCAGAAGATAATAAATTTTGCAGTTTGATATATAATAAATATATCCATATGCAATTACATGTGACGCACAATGCCTTCATGAGGGGGGGGATTAGACGACATGCAGCCTCTTCTGGAAAGCAGCCTGAAGACCAAATTTGTACCTAGCATCGTATTCTTCAGGCCTTGCTAGGCTGTACTTAGTAAAGGCAAGCTTGTTTTATAGATGCTTAATGAGTATTTGAATCTACTGTAAGATGAAAGAATCAACCAACATAAACTGTCATTATCGATCTCAGAAATTAGTGACCTTTATGTGCCCTTTAAACCCTTATAGTTTCTCTTGACAAACTTTTAAATCTCAAAAAGATCGTGGAGACTGTGAAAGATCACATAACTACATTTTTGTGCTACTGAATGCAGAAAAATCCTCATAATTATTTCCCCATAATTATTTCACTTTCTTGAACCAAATTCCTATCTGCGAATGGAGCTAAGCTAGAATTCGCCACCCAGGTCCCAGAGATGGAAACAGTGCCCCCTTCAGTCTGCCTCTGAGTGTGACACAGGAGCAGCCCCAACCCCAGGCATCTCCAGAATCATTTGAGTCACTTCATTAAGTAGAAGATATGTGGCCCCAAACCTAGAGACAACCTCAGAAGCTTTCAGGTGTGACCTAAAATCATTACCACCAATTAGGAGATTTAAAAAAAAAATGTATATGGTACAGGGTCTCACTACGTAGCTCAGACCCATAGTGATCCTACTGCTTTCACCCTGCCTAGCACTGGGATCGCAGGTGTACACCACCTTGCCAGGTCTCGGTAACTGGCTCAGTGTGTCCAGGGGAGGGGGCGGCACAGCACGTGGTGCTGGGGATCGAACCCCAGTCCCCTGCGGTTGCCTAAACAGGTGCTTAGTGCACTGAGCTATCTTATTGGCCATTAATTAGGTGATTCTGATAACTGTGAATCTGATTTTTTGAACTATGAGAGATAAAGTCACCATTGAAAAAGTTACCCTCCCCAGCAGAATAAAAGCCAGTTACAAAACACACAATGAGTACATTTTTTTTAAATCAAGAAGATTACTATCTTTCTGAGAATGATGCAAATAAAACATTCCATGTCAGGGGCCAGGGAGATAGCTCAATAGAGTAAGCACTTGCCTGGGAAGCACAGGGTCCTGAGTTCAATCCCCGGTACCTAAAAAAAAAAAAAAATCCGTTGTCATGGAGAATTGGGAGCCATCTCACAGAAATGAGTGGCCAGTGCTCCTGAGATGGACCATGAGAAAAGGCCATGTTTTTTCTCACATGGAAAGTAGACAATTACTGAGAGCCAATGGCAAGCTCACATGCAAACAGCAGATTCCAAAAACTAGTAATTAAGTGCCAGAAAAAAATATACATAGTGGAGAGTCGATTTTTTCCCAGATCTATATTCATACTGTAGCAGCTGCAGCACCTCTCCAGTGCTGACGTCTGGGACCACATAGAATAGCTCCTCACGGTGGGCCTGGCTCTGTGTGTTTCAGGGTGTATAGGAGCAGTGCTAGCTTCTGCCACTAGATGCTGCCAGCACTCCCCTAGTGGAATGCCCACAGCCCTAATTGTACCTGGAAGGCAATCGCTCCTGAGAACCACTGCTCTAAGAAAATCATATTTCTCTGGGACTCTAGATTTTTGCAATATCAGATGAGGAATAAAAGTGAAATGCATTCCAAATGGAATTTTAAAAAGCATAATAAAGGATTCTGATCAAATTACATTACTAAGTAGAAAAGTATGATTCAGATTCATTACGATCCCATACTGAAAAATAAACTTCAAATGGTCTGGAATCCAATGCAAACATGATTAGAATGTTGAAAATAGAAAAAAGATAATTTTTAACATTGAGGTAAGGAAGACCTGCCTAAGCAAAACAGAAAGCCTGAATGCTAAAAAGAACATTTCAGTTTTAATTCTGTAACATTTGAAAACTTCTAGGATGAAACAATGACTGAGGTTACCACAAGCCACACAGGAAAGAAAATATGTTAACATGTATGAAATCTGAAGGTCAGTCTCCATGGTAAGAACAAAGCCCAAGCAAACCATTGCATGTTATTTTAAAACATGACAGACTGGCTAATAATTAAAAGGATAATTTATAAACCAAAATTAAATAGCTAAAATGCATTTAAAATTCAAAAACACCTTATTAATCAGGAAAATTCAACAACTCCCATCGGACTGGCAAAATCAAAAAGATTTTTGAAATGTAGAATTGGTGAAGGAGGCATGGAGTAACATCTCCGTTCATGCCCTGCTATGGAAAGCCACACTGGCTCTGTCAGTATGCGCACTGTGTATACCTTGCCCTCGTGTATTCAGCATTGTAAATGTATCCTGTAAGAATACTCCTAGGTACACATGGTATGTATGTCCGGGAGGACTTACTTGTTAATATAAAAGCTCTTAGAGATAGAGATAGAGATATGGGTAGGGATAAGGATGGAAAGGTATGGGTAGGGGCAAGGGTAGGGAAAAAGAAGGAGAGACAGAGACAGAAACACAGAGGCACACACAGAGTGAGAGAGACAGAGAGAGAGAAAGAGAGAGACAGACAGACAGACACACACACACACACACACACACACACAGAAAGAAAGATAGAGCACTTGTGAAAGCTGGCCAAGCACTCTGAGACCAACCTGCATTCCCAGCACCACATCACTATGCTGTATCCTGATAAAGCCCAAAGGGGAAGTCTTATGTGGTTGTTCAACTAAACAAAATATAGTAATAATGCTGAAATGGAAGGATTTTCATAATTTCCGTATTGTAGAAGGTGTTAGCTCCTCAGACACCCGAAGGCCTAAACACAGGGGCGAGGGTCCTTGCTATAGCACAGGTACAGTAAGCACCAGCCAGGACCAGATGGGGGCGCCGCCTGCTCCCACGGTCTCCCGGGACCCGGGGTCTACGTCCCACTGCCCGAGGCGCTGGAGAAGGAGTTCACAAGGCTTCCGTGGACGTGGGTCCAGACCGGGCGGACCTCAGCAACGGATGGCGGATGAGGAGACAGCTGGCACTTTGTAGCTGGGCCACCTTGTCCGCGTGTGGGTGTCGCAACCAGCCAGGAGCTGGCGGCTCCTGAGGTTTCATCCAAAATCATGAAACACTGATAAAAGAAACTGCAGACACGCACACACAATAGAAAATTGTTCCATGTTCACAGATTGGAAAAATTAATGTTGTTGAAATGTCCACACAGCTCAAGGTGGCCTACAGAAGATTCTGGGGCCGGGGAGATGGTAGAATAAGCGCTTCAATTCCCGGTTCCGCCAAAACAAAAAAAAAGATTCTATCCAGTCACTGTCGAAATGCCAATGACATAATCCATTACAAAAGAAAACTGACTCAAAATTGGCAGGATGCCACAAGACTTTGACAGGCCCGAGCAGTCCTGGGATTGGACAGAACAAAGCCAGAGGAGGCTCCCCAGCACCTACTTCAAAATAGGTTACACAGGTAGAGAAGTCCAAACAGCTCACCCAGACCAGCAGGACAGAAGAATGTCATTTGGAATTTACCTACTGTACAGTCTTCCAATTTGGTGAAGGTGGCAAGCACGCGCACTGAGGAAAGCACAGCTTTTTTTTTTTTTTTTTTTTTGAGGTACCAGGGATTGAACTCAGGATCTTGTGCCTGCCAGGCAACACTTATTCCACTGAGCTATCTGCCTGGCTAGTATGGCTTCTTCAGTAAATGGTGCTGGTAAAACTGATATCCACATGTGGAAGAATGAAGTGAGACCCTTATTTTTTTACCATATACAAAAGTCAACCAAGAGTGGGTCAGAGGCTTAACCATGAGGCCTGGCACTGAAAGTCCCCAGGGTAAAAATGGGAAGGAGGCTTCACCACTTTGTCCTTGAATGCTTGTCTGTCCCCGTTTCCACTTCAGGGACACCAGTCCTCATTTGGGGAGTCACTGCCCTGGGAAATACAGTGCCTAGGGCTGATTTAAGAAAAGGCTGGAGTAAAGGCCAGGCTTTCAAGGCCCAGAGACCGGCCTTGGCATGAGATTCAACCTTAATGAGCTCTAGAGAAAGACTGCCTTGTAATGTCAACTTTAATTACTTATTTTTTTGTAAATGAAACTTCAGGGTCAGATGTAAATCAAACTTGTAGGTAATGTAAAAGAAGCATTAGAACTATATATAAATGTGTAAATATGCACCATTTCTATCACTAGAGTTGTATGTTTGTCCATGTTACACAATCATGTGCATCTGTGAGCACAAAAAGAATGCCTTGAAGGATACACAACAAGCTGCCGGAATTAATGTCAGCAAGAAAAGGAAGGTAAACATGTTAATCCATGCAAGTCATGTCTGAAAGTTGACCACAAATAGCCATTCTATAATTCTTTGCTAAGTTATATAATCATCCTAAAAATTGTAATAGAGAAATTAAAATGAAAAGCCTCAAGCAAATTCCTTCTGAAGTCTATGATTTTTAGCTTCAAAATGTGATTTTATGTAATTATAATACTCAAAAGGCTGAGGCAGGAGGATCACTGCAAGTTCAAGGCCAGCCTCTACTACACAGTCTCAAAAAAAAAAAGAGTAATTTTATTCATCTTAGTTCAGAAAAAAAAGTGTGAAAATTTGTCACCAAATTTGTGATCATGCCATTAATTCATTTAAGAAGAAAAAGAAAAGGAGAAAGGAATTAAAATTCTTTAGATAGCTACTGTACCATAGGTTGCACGGAGTATAGATTTTGCATTGATTTTCATAGCATCTTATTTAAGGTTATCTGAGGCTCTGAGACCCTGAGTGGCCTAAAGCTCATTGGCTCTTTAAAGGACAGAGCCCAGAATCCACACTGGAATTAATGTCTGGAGCATGCGCAGCTGTTTTCCACACCAGATACTCCCTTGCTGCAGGAGTTAATGGAGATGCTCTGCTTCGTCTTAAGCTTTGGGACAAACAGCTGGAGAGCCTGGTGCGGCAGCAACTGCGCAGCAGCGTGACTTTCACAACTGCGTGACGTCAGCCTCCTCAGCTATGAGGAGCCCGTTCTGCTCCTGGCACTGCCCTCCTTTTCTTGGTATTTAATTAGTAGACATGCGCAGTACACGCCGATGACATTCATTTCAGGTCATCGACACATGCACACGGCACAGAGCAGCGATTTTTCTGTCCCCTACCTCTCTGCTTCTTCCCTTGTCCCTCCTACTCCTCATTCGCTTTCCATGTGCAGAGGACGAGGCTGTGACATTTGTCATCACATTGATCTCCAGGCTTGCCTTGGCTGACCTGGCCGGCTAGGTGGGCACTGCTGTCCCCCTCACTGCTCCGGTGCGTCCCTCGCTAACCTGCATGGCAGAGTGGACTATTTCTTCATCAAGAGTATCCGAGTAGCTGAGCCCCTGCTACCCTCTCTCACGGTGAATTATTTCCTAAAGCTTCACCACTCCCCTTTGCGAGATGGAGGTGTCTTGCTGTTCCCATCCCACAAGGATGTGGTCTCAGAAAGAGGAAAAAATTCCAAACCACATACATAACAAGTCATGGAGATTTTCATCTAACTCCACAGCCTATCTTCTTAATTACTGCTTACATGGGATAATGTTTAAAATTTTGTTGCTATATTTTGAGAAGGAAGACTGGAAACTGTAGGGTGCAACCCCCAGGCCAATGCTGGGAGCCAGAGATAAGATTATCTGCTCCTTTTGACAGAGTGGGTTTTAGCTCTGGAATGCAGTATCTGAGAAGCTATCGTATGTTAAGTAATGGAGCTCAAATACCTATTACATTCGAGGGAGAGCTGTGCATGGGCAGGCCTGTCTGACCAACCACACCCATGGCCTCAGGACCTCAGAGGCTTCTCCGAGATAGCTCCTATTAGCGGAAGAGGTGTGAGTCTGACTCAGCACAAACATTTTGATTATTTGATCAACAGCGATTATGACAAGAGCTTTGACTTTGACTCTCAGATTGGTTCTGTAACATGCCTTAAGTTTGTGGTTATTACTATTATTATTATTATTATTCTTTGAGGCAGGGTCTCTCTATGTAGTGCCCTCTCTATCTGCTGTGAAGCTGAAGCTAGGCAGGTATTCCCTCTGCTTTTTAATTAGGTCCAGTCGACTCTCTTGAGCATACAGTCAACAAGGGGAGGCAAGTCCGGCTCCCAGGCTGGTCCAGCTACGGGTCTCACGGCAGCCTCTCCTCCACGGTTACCAGGCTAACCAGCCCAGCATGCGCAAGGCTGAGTCATGCAGACAGACACCCCTCCTGCACTTGCCTTTCAGGTTCCAGCTTCTGCATCTGCACCCACACATTACCCTGGAGCACAGCACAGCATGGGTGCCACAGCCCAGCTACACCCAGATGTTGTAAAAGTAGAAAAAAATTCTTCTAGTATATTTTTTATGAATTTCCCATGCAATTTTTTTTTTACTTAAATTGACAAATAAATCTTCCTGCCCAGGCTGCTCACTTATTAATAGGCCAAGTAATTGCTCATATTAAATCACATGCAGCTGAACTGGGACATTTATTTTATGAAACTAAATAGGCTGAAACTCATTATTTTAGTTATCGCAGATGATTTAATTGCTCAGTGTCAATCTTTTAGAAGTCAGTGATTATAAACAAAAATAAAAATTTGTATATTATGTATATATATAGATAGATAGATAGATAGAGAGAGAGAGATCCATTTAATTGAACTAGATCAAATGGACTAAACAATCAATATCATCACTAAAAAGTAGAAAATATCCTTAATATTTGGGGAATTTTTCAATAAAAGTAATTATGACTACCTTTGTTCTTCAGCCCAACCACCTGAACACTGAACTGCAGAACGTGACTACAGAAATTCACCTTGATTCTGCAGACTTCAATTTCTGCTACTTGTCACAGAAATATGAACACTAGGGAGGGATGGGCGAGACACTCCCTGTGGCCTTTGTAACTGGTGACAGAGAGCAGGATTCAGGGGCCGTCTCCCATGTGTCAATCTCTGGGTTGCATGAAAGAAAGTTTTACACACTGAGAACTGAGGGGTTGGTGATTATAATTTTGTTACTGTGACGGAGAAGCAGGCGGAGTCAGATGGCACTGAGACATCTTAGGCAATGTTTAGAGCTTGCTTGGTTCTTCTATTCCTGTCAACTGAGCTTGCTCAACGGGCTTTAGAACTGAGGGAAGAAGCTGAAGCCAGAAAATACAGAACCAAGTTTTAAACCTACCAATTCTTCTTTTGACTTTAGATGTAGTTATTATAGTGTCAGGGGGAAACAAATGCAGATGTTGGACCATGTCAGAAATCTTGTCAACAGCCTGGATTATCTCCCACAGAGTGGAGATATGGCTTCTGATCCTGGTGGCGTATTTGCTTCAAAGAAATGTGAATTCAGGACATTTGCCAACTAAAGCTGTGGACCCTGAAGCATTCATGAATATTGTAAGTTGGAGTTCTCAGAACAATGTGGGGATATGAAGCGCTTTGGATGCCAATGTCCATCTCTGTCTTGTCCATGCTGTGCATTGCATTGATCTGTGGTGCTGATTCCTGCTAGAGGAGTATAGTAATGAAGTCTCACATGGGACTGAGGGAATGTGAAGCCGGGGTCAGTAGACCTCGGGGCTCTTCCAACAAATTAAGTACATGTGGGTGACAGAATTAATCCTTCGAGTTTCAGACAAACTGTAATTGGTCCTAGCACTCTTAGGTTCATCCTATGAGCAAAGAAGTGATTGGCAGATTTGGAGCCAGAGTAAGATCCACGATTCTTTGCATGCTGTCTGCGTTTTCAGTCTTTCCTACTTTCTCCTACATTGTGAAAGTGCCAACCCTGCCTTCTCACTGTCCGTGTACCTACTATTAGTGTTAACCGGGGTTTTTCTAACCTGCCCAATGTGAGGACACAGAGCACTGAAGACCTCCTGTGAGTAAAATGCATGGGTGGTGACACATCTCTTCAGGTTTGCCACGTTCTCTTGGGTGGTAGGATTTAGTTTCCCAGTTTAAATTGGCTTCTGTTAAAGGCCATGGAGAGAAGCACTTATCCCCTCACAGACACTGTGATAAAATCTGCACAGACACTATTTCATTTCATCTTCTCTGCTCTATGCAGAAGATATGACTGTGTACCTTTTTCAGACCAAATACCTAGGATTAAAGAGGTTAAGCGAGTTAGACAAGGCCTCACGCTGGTGTATGGGGAAGCTACAATTTAAATTGAAGCTTGCCTAAGTGTAAAGCCTATAATTATAAATCCTCCCAGGGGAGAAGGAAAGGCGTGATGAGAAAGACAGCTGTGTGCAAAGGCCACACTTCTTGGACCTGTCTAATGCCTTGCAGGAAGAGGAAGCATATCCTGGATTCATGAAGGTTTTGTTTGCCTGTTTATGATATAATGGACAGAAGCCGAGACCTACTGCGTAGCAGGCAAAGTGTTCTACTGCTGAGCTACGTACCCAGCCAAATTTCTTCTAGTGTAAGACTTTTATAGAAGCCCTCTTGTATGGGTTCTAAAACAGACAGCCATAGAAATAGTCTGAAGTCTTTCAAATATCAGGTTTCCTCTGTCCATTCAAATTACTAACTGATGGCAAAGTCAGAGTTACCACATTGGTGCAGAGCCATGAATCTTTTTTTTTTTTTTTTTTTTTTTTTGGCCCTGAGAATGTCCTGGCCACAATCCTGGGATTCTCCAGTGGAGGGAGGCTCTTTAACTGCACAGGCAAGAGCCCCACCCATGAAGAAACTAACCACCTACACGCTTTGAGGTTTCAGGACAGGTTTCTCAAGACTAAAACCTATTGAAAGCTGGATAGAGTGGTTGGTGCCTATAATTCCAGCTACTTGGTGGAGTACTAATGCAGAAAGATGGCAAGTTCAAGGCCTACATGGGAAGTTTAGGGAGATTCTATCTCAACAACAACAACAACAAACCACTCAATTTTGCTCTGCCACTGAGCAAATATACCAGGCAAGAGAATTAGAAAATTCATATGATTATGAGTGAGACTCAGAATTGGTTTGATTCTGTACTGATTCACATGGATTATAGTCCATGCCATCGTATGTAGCTACTTTCATTCATGTATATTTTTAACAGGTGTTTATTGAGCGCACAGTAGATCCCTGACACACACAGTGCCTTGAAGCCACAGAAAGATGTGAAAATATCAAAAGCCCTGACTTAATGGAGCTCACTACCCAGCAGGAAAGACCAATAGTCAGTTACTACTTGTAATAGTAATAAGATGAAAGAAAACACGCACGGGGGGAATGATCTGGGGAGCTTAGGAAAGTACCTTGAGGACCGCGTCTCAGCCTGAACGCTGAAGGACGTTCTCTCCTTCAGTGAGAGCAGCACTGGAGGGATCAACACGTGAGGCAACTGGGCAGCGCAGGGCCTGCTGTGCTCCAGGGGTGGAAGGTAGGGTAGGGCTAGAATAGTAATGTCCATTATAGAAAACTCTGTGGAGGCTAGTGAGATAGCACGGCAGACTGCCTGCTTAGAGAAGCACAGGGGCTGGGGCTCAGTCCTGCTCCTGCATGCTGCATAGCCCCGCCCCAGGTGCACTGTGCGGGCCACTAAGACCACACGTGCTGGCACACGCCTGCAATTTCAGTGCTGCGGAGGTTGAAAAACAGGAAGATAACTATGATTCTGAGCTGCATAGTGAGACTCAGTAACAACCAAATACGTTAAATTTAAAAAAAGAAAAAAAATCCTAGAAAAATGCAGAGGACCATAACTGCTAAGATACCCAATACCTAGAACTGATCACTAATAATTTTCTCACATACACCCTCTTGTTCTTTTAAATCTATGTATTTGTCTGCTTTCAAAAATGAACAGAGTGCTGAGCATAATTTACTGTTTTTCTTTTTTTTTTTTCTATTTAACAATATTATCATCTCTGGATATCTTCCTGGAAGAATTAAAATTCTCATACTACAGCAATATTTATGTAGCTATGCTTGCAGCACTGTAGTTTGTCATAGCTAAATCTCAGAAATAACCTAGGAATTATTGGATTAAATCAAAGGAATGGATAAAAAATATGGTCTTTTATGCTCTGGAGTACTACTCAGCCATAAAAAGGATAAAATGGAGACTTTTGTAGGTAAATGAACAAAACTTGAGACCATAGTGATAAATAAAATAAATTGGACTCATAGTTTAAAAATCATTATCTCACTATGTGAAAAATTGAATGAGAAAAAAGGATCTGAAATGTGCAATGGATATTGTAAGTTTGGAAAACACTATTCAAAAGAAAAAACAAACTGTAACAGAGAAAAGGGGAAAGGAAAAAGGAAAAAAGAAAAAAAATTATGCACAAGACAGTTAAAATAATTATACAGCTAGTTTCTCTTAGTTCCTTGAAAAGAATGTCATGCTATTTAAACAAGATATCATACCTATATTTTATACTCCAATTAATGACTTCAAAGACAACAATACACAGTGTATCAACTATTATAATGGTCCTACTAACTTGTTTTGAAACTCAGGTTCATTGTTTGCTTATCCTTTTTCTCATATACATATATGTATCTATCTATCTATCTATCTATCTATATATATATATATATCTATATATATATCTATATATATATATATATATATATAGATATATATATAGATATATATATAAAGAAAGAGAGAGAGAGAAGAAGAATTTCCCAAGAGCATCACTTCAGCTTCCCAGGTTGGGGAAGGTCATACTTGTCACAGGTTGCATTCACTGGGAACAGACAGATACAGCAGGACTCACATCAAGAACATTTACTGAGAATCTACAAAGACAGAGATAGGTGAGGTGGTACATGCCTATTGTCCTGGAGACTGGGGTGGCTGAGGCTTAAGACTGGCCTGAGCCATACAGTGAGGTCTCATCCTTCTGTCTGTCTGTGTGTCTGTCAAGGACTCGGGGAGAAAAAGTGGAGAGGGGGCGGAGGAAGGAGAGAGAAAGCACCCATGAGAGAGAACCAGAAAAGAAGCGGGGGTGGGCTTCCAGCTGCGACCAGCTCCAAGACGAGCCTTGGCAAAGCCCGTTGGAGCCATGCAGTAAAGGAGCCCTTTACACCGTCTGCCATGTCTCCTCACCCCATCTCTCTCCTTCCCTTTCCCTCACCCCCAAATAAATTTTCTTCTTTTATGAAATAAAAGCCAACAACAGAAAAAGAGTGCTGTGGAGTGCGCAGAGTCCAGCTTGGGCAAACATCATGCACTGCTGTACACTAACAAGGCAGTCGCCAGACCTGGCCTCCGAGACCGCGGTCCCACACACTCGGAGCTCCCCTCATAGCCTGACAGCCCAGGGCTCTCTGCTGACGCCAGCCCCATCATGCGGCACAAGTGCTTCCCTGAAGGGGTTCTGGATAGAGTTTCTCAGGGTCTGAAATAGCATTTACTGCATCAATGTGGCCATGCAATTCTTTACTATTACAAATAACACATCCACCCAGATGTGTTTAAATACATAATGCTGGCTTTTTCCTTAAGTTAGATTTTCAAAGGTGGATGACGAGACTGAAAGCTAAACTTTCTGGTTTTCTAGGTTGGTGAGGAGTGAGACAGGCTCTGGCTGTATACAGCAGGCTGGTCTCAGTGCGGTGGGATTATAGATGTGTGACGCTACCCCCAGTTTGAAAGTAAATATTAAATACAGCTATAGCATGCCAATTTGAAACAAAATTTAAGAGTTAAATACTCATAGTTTTACAATGCATGATTATGAAAACTTGCAGCTTCATAAGCAATATCTTACCCTTTAGAATATAGTGGGTATATATATATATATATATATATATATATATATATATATATATATTGCCTATGTATTTATATACTGCTATTAGCCTGCATAAACTCTCCTACCCAATCCTGTCTGTTCACCATCCTGAGACATTGTGCACCGAAGCCCTAGTTCTTTTCTTTCTGGGATGCCTTGGCTCCTAAGCCCCTCCTGCTCAGGCCGTGGGTAACTCTTCAGTCCTCGAGGCTCAGCTCAACATCCCCTTCCTCTGTAAGCCTTGCCTACTTAGTGCTCCTGCTCAGAGTTCCTGAACTCCTTCCTCATTCACACCCTCCAGCCCTCACTTGGCCCATTCCACAGAACCTCTCAGTGCTATCGGTGAGGGGCCCTCTGTTCTTCAGTTTGGTATATTTATCTTTTCACCATGTCACCTCCAAATACCCACATCAGTGAGTCCTGGAGGATATCCCCTGGGTCAACAAATCAGCATGGCTTGGCAACTTGTTAGAAATAGCCTTCGTGTCTATCAGATCTACTGACTATGTCAGAACATTTGAGATTGGAGTCCAGCAACTTGTGCCTTACTGAGCGCTTCAAGTAATTCTAGTGTCCACTGGAATTTATTTACAGCTGAATATACAGTGGACACATGCACAGATCACACACAGCAAACACGTATGCTAAATTCCACGAGACTTGGTTGATTGGGGTTTAATTAGAGTGGTAGCCGTGAGACTTAAGAGCTTTCTTCTTAATGACTGTATGCCTCATATGCTACACCAGGTGCTTAGAGCCTGGGTTTCTGCTCTCTTTCTCTTTCCAGCTGCCTGTGATGGTAATAGCTCCCTTCTTCTTCAGATGAAGACAGTGATGATAGACTGGGCATGGTGGTATGCACCTGTAATCCCATCTCTTGGGAGGGTTACTATGAGTCTGATGTGTGTGGTGAGACCCTGTAGACCCTCTACTAACTACATACATTAAAAAAGAAAAACACTGATGATGCTTCAGGGAGCTTGCAGCTTCCTGTTTTTCAAAGGGTTTCTATATGTGTCAACTCTATATACAAGGGTGTTTAAGCAGAGGCTCCATAGAGCCAGCAAGGAATGAAATTATATGCAAATATGTTTTGTGTGTCTACACACAGATCCTTTTTCATAGTTCTCTTTAAGTTCACTGAGGAACTTTTAGTCTAAAAATGTGAAAAATCACTGTCCCTGAGACTACTTTAGAGCTGACGGTGTCTTACAGAAGGCATGACCCAGGACTCCAGGAAGTTGTCCTGGAATGGTAGTCCTGCTGGCTGTGTTAGGACCACCTGACCTCCAACCTCAAGCGTCTTAAGAATCTCTGCATGCAGGTGTCCTACATGAGCCCAGTTCACACCCAGGTTTCGCAGCTAGTGTTCTGGTCCAGTGCTTAGCCAACGTCACAGTCCAACTGATGTCATTATCGAGCTTATGGAACAAATTGCTGGGCCCAATCCTCAGGTCCTAATTCTGAGCTTTTGTTCAGAATGCACTAATGTGCCTTTCTAGAGTGCGTAAATGCTTTCAACCCATACTTCACTGCCACTGTTCCAGCCTTGTCTCCATATTAAAATGGAAGTCAGGGGGGTGGGGTAAAGCTCAGTGGCACAGTGCTTGCCTAGTATGTCTGAGGCCTTAGGTTTAGCACCATTTAAAAAAAATGTGAGGACTGGGAAGAATGGCTTGATTGTTCATTTAAAGATAATACAATTAGTTGGAGAACAGAAAGGGCTTTCTAATGTATGTCTTACAGCATTAAGGAATCTACCTTTTGGACTATTAAGAATACAGCCATAGAGAGCTGAACTCAAAAGAAATTGTGCTTTTTCCATAGAGTGAAATCATCCAACATAAAGGTTATCCCTGTGAAGAGTATGAAGTTACTACTGAAGATGGGTATATCCTTTCTGTTAACAGAATTCCTCAAGGCCTAGCACAACCTAAGAAGAAAGGTATGATTTATCAGAGGTCATCCCAACACAGCAGTCTTGCACATTATTTCAATGTGTAGAAAAGAGCCTAGATTCTTAGGCCGACTGAGATTTCTTGCTTAGATCAAAGAATGTAGTTTCCCATATAGTAGGGTCCCCATTACCACCACTGTATTCCACCTCAGTTTGCTTTTCAAAACACAATTTCTGGGAGCCAGTGAGACAGCTCAATGGACTAAAGCACCTGCTTAAGAAAGCTTAGGCAAGTACAGGGACTGAAGTTCCATCCCCAGCACCACACGCTGCTTTAAATGGCCTAGGAAGTCTGTAATGCTTGCCAAAATGATGGCCTCAACATCCAGCTCTGCTTGTTCTTCTTTTTTAAATTTATTTGATACAGGGTCTAACTATGCAGTTCAGACTACTAGTGATCTTCCTTTCTCAGCCTCCCGAGCTATGGGATTACAGGCCTGTGTCAGCACACCCAGTTTTGTTTTGTTTTTTTAATTTAATTTTATCAAAGAATAAACAGCAGTGAGACAGTTTCAAATCAAATTAGCAAGACAGATTAATAATTAATAAATTGCATAGTTTTCATAGTTGTTTTTATTGTACAAGGTGCATACATGATATTCTATTTACAAACATTATTAGAGCAGATATTTCTAATCAATGAATTAAGAGAATGTAGCTGTATAATTATTTTTTAAAGCTGAATTATAGTACAGTTTCAATAACTAATACTTTCTATCTTGTTATCTTCCTAGTGCTTGTCCATACTACAAGAAGCTGACAGAATATCCTGTCCAAACACTATTAGTGCAAATCTTGATTCTCATAGAATTATGCAGAAGAACTGCATATTTATTCTAACTGTACTGTTTATACAAACACAGAATTGTTTTTCCTTTGTATCCCCCTTTTTTTTGTTTAGTTCTGCCAAAGATGGGCATTCCATTGTCATTCAATTATTATAGGTGCCTGGACTCAGCGAAACAATCCAACACAGTCCAGCAGTCCAAATGATAGGGGTTATCTGAAGAACTTGACTAGGCCATTTATTATGGCCTTATTTTATACACCTCATTTTTATACTTTTCTGATGGATGGTTTAGACTGAGACAAAGCAAGACCTATATAACAAAAAAATTTAGTTTTTGTATCTGATGAGGTCACTCAAATCCCCTCAGAGTTTATCCTATAACACCATAGATCCTTTGTCAGTGTCAGCCATGTGGATGAGTCATGGCCATTGCTTGACCAGTTTGCTCTCTGTGAGAGCCTGAGAGAAAGTTTTCTCTCCATGTGACTCTCCTTAGGCACACTATAGATCATCAATCACATTCCTCTGTGGCTCCATAATCTCCTTGATCAGAAAATTTGGGGTACAACTGAGTTCCATGATGTTACAGTACAGGTTCTCCTATGTCCTGAGTCTTCACTGACCTTGGAAGGCTAGGGCTAAAATGTTGGCTTCCATTGCTCCAATTTTTTATCTGTGAACTTAGGGTGTTAACCATCCAGAAGAGAAGCTGATTAGTACCCTTCAACATATGCAGTTCAGTTTACCCTAACTATCTGACTAAATTCTTTTTAGTTGTTGTTATACATCTCTATTTGTATTTCTTCTTTTGATTTCTTATATGAGGGAGACTATACAATACTTGCACATATGTGTCTGGTTTATTTCACTTATGAGTATATGTTCAAGTGGCATCCACTTCAATATAAATGCTTCAAGTTTATCATTCCTTATAGCTGAGTAATGCCACATTGTAATACCATTGTATAGAAATACCACATCTTTTACAACCATTCCTCATGTGACAGGCATCTTGGTTGTTTCCAAGATTTTGATGTCACAAATTGTGCTGCTATAAACATAGGGACACATATATCACTATGATATGATGTTTTCAGTTCCTCAAGGAAAATTCCCAGCAGGAGGATAGCTGGCTTGAATGGGATTTCCAGTCCTACTTTTGTGAGGAGTCTCCACACTGATCTCCACAATGGTTGTACCTATCTACATTCCTACCAGCAGTGGAGAAGTGTTCCCTTTTCCCTACAACCTCTCCAGCATTTGTTGTTGGTTGATTTCCTTATGATATCCATTCTTTCTGGAGTGAGATGATATCTCAGTGTTGTTTTTATTTGCATTTCATGGATGGCTAGCAATGTGGAGCATTTTTTCATAAATTTATTCACTTCTTTAATTTAATCCTCTGAGAAGTGTGTATTCATCTCAGATGCCCATTTCTGAATTGAATCTTTAAATTTGAGGGCCCTGTTATATCTTAGTTCTTTATATATTCTGGAGAGCAGTCCTTTGTCTGAGTGCCTAATAGTTAGGATTTTTTTGAAATTTGTGGGTTGTCTTTTCACTTTGTTGACAATTTCTTTTGACATGCAGAAACTTCTCAAGAAGAGTTGATTCCAGTTGTTAATTCTTTTAAGTGTTTCCTATGGGAAAACATATTTGTTCATGAACTCTTTGCCTACTTCTATGTCTTCAAGAGTTCCTCCTACTCTCTCTTCCAGAAGACGGAGTGTTTCTGTTTTAATGTTTAGATCTTTTTAATCCATTTTGACTTTAGAGTCGCGCATGTTCAAATTTTAGTTTTCGGCATGTAGAAAGCCAGTTTTTCCAGCACCATTTGTTAAAGAAGCTATTTTACTTCCAGTAAGCATGTTTGGCCCCTTTATCGAAAGTCAGGTGGCTGAGTGTGTTCACAGAGGCCTCTGCACCTTTTAATCTATTCCATTGATCCTCAAGTCTATTTCATTGCCAATACCATGTTGATTTTATCACGGTGTCTTTGTAGTATAATTTCAAGTCAGGACTTTGATGTCTCCTGCCTTGTCTTTGGTGGCCAGGTTTGCCTTTGCTATTCTAGGTCTTTTCTGGTTCCAAATAAATTTTTGGAATGATTTCTCTAGGTCTGGGAGGTATGTTGGTGGCAGTTTGATAGGGATTGCACTCAATATGTACAACAATTTTGGGAATATGGCCATCTTCACGATGAACACACCCAGTTTTGGTGGCCAGTATGGCATGGGGCTCCTGGGCTGGCGTGCTATACATTACCAGGGATCAAACTTGGGTCCTTGAGCTTGCCAAGCTGGCTCTTAGACTGCCAAGCTATTTCCTTAGCTGCTTGTGTTCTTAACTAGGACCAAAAAGTACTGGCTAAATTCTGTTGCCCTTTGGTATAAAGAAGCTTCAGGCTTTGCTATTATTTTAGTTTATACTTATTTGGTTTTTTAAATCGACCTTTTCAAAAATGCCAACTGCACAATTATGCCTTCTGCTGCCCAGCATATTTCTGGCTCAGTGCCCTTGAGCTCACAGATCTTCCTGCAGCGCACTCTCCTCAGACCGCAACGCAGCTCTCACGGGGCCCTTTTCCTGGCGGCTCTACTCAAAACAGCATCCCCTTGTGGTCCATTGGTATCTGGCCCCTAATCCTGCTTTGGTACCCTTAGCACTTAACAGAACCGGACATGATAGGTGTTTGCCTGTTAGCTTATTGTCTGTGTGTCCCCTTCCAGAGTGGAAACTTAATAGGAGTAGGGACCTCAGCTACTTTGTTTTGAGTTATATACAGTGATTAGAAGTGTGCTAACAATTTGTGATAGCCAAATCTTGGAAACAACCAAGATGCCCATCACCTGAAGAATGAATGAAAAAGATGTGGTATTTTTATAAAATGGAGTATTACTCATTACTAAGAATGATAAATTCAAAGTCTTTATATTTAAGTGGATATCACTTGACAATATACTGACAAGTAAAATAAACCAGACCTGCATGTGTAAATATTGTATAGTCTCCCTAGTGTAAGAACTCAAGAGAAGAAATAAAACTAGAAAACTCTAGAAGAGTGCTGAGAATGTTATAGAGCTACTGGATGCTGTATCTGTAGAATGAATGAATTTTGTATAAACAAATGAATAGCCAGGGAATGGAGAGAAAACACTGCACTAAACTTCAAATCCAGGGGTGGGAGGGGGTAAGGCATGGTTTGTCCCACCAATTACTAAGAGCAAGGGTTTCCTGTAGGCCCTATTCCTTAATCAAGTTTTGTTTTTTTTCTATTCTGTTGATGTACTGGTCATTCGTTATTAAGTATCATTGTCAAGTAGTTTATGATAAAAGGAGTCAGCCTCTGAAGGCAGTCAGTGTGGAATATTCCCCTCTAGTGGTTGGTATTGTTCCTGCAGCTCTAGTCTAATTTCAATCATAGAGTATTCAAAGGAACATTATGCATGATTACAGTTAGTCCTCAAAACGTGAAGAAGTTCCATTCCAGGAGAATGTTTGTAAGTTGGAACTTTTGGTAGCAACAGCAAAGGGAATCTTATATACCTTTTACACAAATACACAGACTAAAGCATAAAAAAAAAAAAACCCACACAATATACTATACATAAACAATTTTACTTTTCTAGTCATCTTAAAATGGTGGCACAAGCCGGGCGTGGTGGCGCATGCCTGTAATCCCAGCACTCGGGAGGCTGAGACAGGAGGATTGTTGTGAGTTCGAGACCAGCCTGAGCTACAAAGTGAGCTTAAAGCCAGCCTGAACTGCATAGCGAGACCCTGTCTCAAAAAGACAAAAAAAAAATAATAATAATAAAAAATAAAAATAAATAAATAAATAAAATGGTGGCACAGTACAGTAAAAAAAAAAAACAGTATATCGGGGACTGTAAGGAGTGAGCTTGCTGACAGAAGAGTCACTGTCTGGAGGAAGGAGGAGGGGGAGCTGGAGGAGCAACGCCTCCCATCTTTGCACCTCGGTCCAGTCTCTCGATCAGTTTCACTTTCGTTTCCCTGGTTATTGCTTTGTACTTCCTAGTGGTCCCCTCCACACCACCCCTGCTTTTGCTTCCCGGAATCCTGAGCTCTGACTGAGCCCAGCACTGCCGTACACTGTACAGCGAGCGCATGTGGCGATGTCCAGACGTGGAAGTCCCTGCCGTAATTCACTCATGCCTAGGAGTGCTTGTAGTGGAAGATCTGCCCTGTCTGCAAAAGCTCACAATAATGTTCAATGTTGGGGACTTACTGTGCTGTAATTTTATTTTACTGAAAGGAATTCCTTTCAATCTGCTTTGTGGGTCCTTTTAATATAAAGGACCTTTAATCATTATACCATTTTACATGGTTTTATGTATATATGATCAGACATTATACTGATCTGTCTGGCTGTCTGTCTGGCTGTCTACCTATCTGTCTATATACCTACCTATCTACTCTTAATCAGCCAAGCATATTCTCTACTGGGACACTTCTAACACTTTTAGGATTCCAAACAAGTTCTCCAGTAATAATTACATAAAAACAATGGAAGCTGAATGGCTTTCATTATTTTCTTTGTCAGGCATTGTGCCACCGGATTCCTCTGATCTTTCACTTTTATCTTTTGTCCTCTGCTCTTTCAAAGTCATAACAAAATTCAAATTTCACTAATGTGGGATTTAAGATACAAAATTGTGAACTGGTCAAGATAATCCAGCTAGCGAACAGGTGAATCAAGCCTGGGCTTGCCTGATCTGCGAGTCCTTACAGGTTACAGCCTAACAGGACAGGTGAAGGCTGTGTCACTTAGCTGACCTTCCCTCCTGTCTGCAGGGTCCAGGCCAGTGGTGCTCCTGCAGCACGGTCTGCTTGGCGATGCCAGCAACTGGATTTCCAACCTCCCCAACAACAGCCTGGGCTTCATCCTGGCAGACGCTGGCTTTGATGTGTGGCTGGGGAACAGCAGGGGAAACACCTGGTCTCGGAAGCACAAGACCCTCTCTGTGGACCAAGATGAGTTCTGGGCCTTCAGGTGTATGAAAATTTTGAGATCAATTTAAATATAGAGACCTTTGGGAGAACTGGGTAAAAAGTTAGAGGTTCAAGTATTTGAATAAATCACTTGGGCTGTGTTATCAACATCCTATCATGACATGCCCAATTTTGCCAATTAGCTAGGATTCTTTGGTGGGAAGTGTAAGGAACATTGAGTTCCCCACACAAAAGGCTGAGTTTGGCTAATGAGATGTCAGGTAGCGATTGAGACAGAACCAAATCCACTTCCTTGGAGGTGATTGGCCTGAGACTGGCTTTTCTATGAGTAACGACAAGTCCTAATGCCCCCAGAAAGAACAGGCCTGGTAGCAGTTTGAAAAAGAAAGAAAACTATCAGTTTGACTTACATCTTTCATGGCCTTACAAGAGCTTTTAAAGCTTTTACCTACATTATCTCTGGCAGTCTATCTGTCCTTGATACATTTCATCAGAGGAGGGGTCCTGCTGCATCCTTAATATTGTCCTGTAAAGAAATCTGTATGGACCCAAGCAAACAGAGAAAGAGGTGGACCATGCACCCAGCACCCGCTGGTGATCATCAGGCAATGGCGTCTGCAGCCATCAGCAATTGGCTGACAGCCCAAGACCCCAGAGACGTTCAAGCATCTCAGTTTTGAAATAGCTCCACCCTGAGTGTTGTGAGGGGTGTTGTAACGAGGTGACAGGGCTGGCACCTCAAGTACTTATTTGTAAACCCTGGGGAGGGGGTGGCTCTGTTCGTACCTGATTATAATTTTTCGTATAACTTTGTCTTTTCCCTTTGTAGTTATGATGAGATGGCTAGGTTTGACCTTCCTGCAGTGATAAACTTTATTTTGCAGAAAACAGACCAGAAAAAGATCTATTATATCGGCTACTCACAAGGCACCACGATGGGTAGGTTCAAAGGAAATCAGGTTTGTAAACGCAGAAGAAATGTGGCCCGAGGCACCAGCTGTCCCTAAGCCAGTCTTCTTGGGCTTCTCTAGGGTCTGGTTTTGTCCTCTTCATTGACTCTAAGCCCCTGGAGAAACAGGGTCTGCTTTGAGAGAGGTCTGTGGTACAACAAAAAGAGCTTGGGCTAAGACACATAAGGACTCACATACTGCCCTTCCTACCCCTTAGGTAAATATCCTTGAGCCAGTTCTTTAGCTACCCAATCTGTTTCTTCATCAATAAAATGGGAATAATTACTCTCTCTTAGACATCTTAGAACTCTCTACGTATTCCATATTATAAAATATGCCATGTCTGTAAGACTATACATATGTCAAGTCTGTACTACGTGGATGTCAAGACTGCATGGCAGGTCTGTAAGACACAGCTGTAAGAGAGGTGACTGGTACGGAATACATACCCAGTTAATAATGTAAATGAATGAAGCCTGAGTTCACGGGCCACCACATGACGATCAAAAAATAGAGTGGCATGATCATATTAGGGGCTGAATTGATGGAGTTTACATAAGGCTTTCTCTTTTCCTGCTAATGCCAACATCTGGAATTATGCACTAAGGTCCTTTTGCTCTAGATGAATGTGTGAGAGGCTTCACATGGCAGCCCCTGCAGGCACAGTTTGAGGTGGTGAGGGATGGAGACTGCGGCCCTCCTGGCTCTATGTCCAGACCAAAATCAGTAGGAAAAGTGTCCATGGCTTGCATTAGGAGGAAGAAAGATCCTGAGCGTCAGAATGTGTGTCATAGGAGGAGGATCTTGGAGACTATGAAGACCTCTTTCTTTTACCTTGAAACCCAACCCTGAGTCAAAGGCCAGAGCTGGACTCTAAACAGAACAATGATCAGCCAGTTACTGGAATAAATGCTCATCCCTTCATCAGCACCACTGTGCTGTTGTCAGGTTATGTTTGTATTCATGAATGTGAAAATAGTTTTATAAATGATTTAATTTTGTATATTCTTTAATATCTATGGTTTAACATTATCTCTATATAATTTCCATCTTCATAATAAGTGCTTTTTATGAGTACCTAGTAATGCCAGTCATTAAAAATGTATCATTTTGTTTCATTGCCTGCAGAAGAATAGGATTGTAACTCAATTTTATAGATGGCTACGTTGTGGCTTAATGGGGCTGCTAACTAAGACCTATATTTACAGCATTTGCTAAGTAACAACTATACAGTGAGGTCTATAAGTTGAATGTAAATTACATACATACATTCCTCAATTTCTGTAAGAGTCTTACCCCTAACCTCTTCAGAGTTTGTCTCAGTTACTTTTCTCTCTCGTTGCTAGGACAAAATACCCAATACCCAAAATGAAGGAAGGAAAGGTATATTTAGCTCATAGTTTGTGGAGATTTCAGTTCATATTCAACTGGCTCCAAGGCAGAGTAGCACATGGAAGAGGGCAGCAGTTCATGGTGGTGGGAAACAGCAAACCAGCAAGAATGAAAGGGAGGAGTAGTGGAAACACAGGCCAACAGAGAGAAAGTCCGCCTCCCTTATTTTACATTCAGGTAATCTGCCACAGGCTGGGCGTAACACTCACACCCATAATCCTAGCAGCTCTCACACCCATAATCCCAGAGATCGAGAGATCTCAATCCATTGAGATCATGAAGCAATCTCAAACTGTAGAAATGTACCACACATCTGCATGAGGCCTTTGGGGGACAACTAGACACAAACCGTAACAGAGTTAATGGGAATTATTATGACAAATCCTTCAAAACAGAAGTAGATTATCTCTAAAACCTGTTGCCACACTACAGGAACTGTGAATTCAGGCCAGTTGTTGGACAATCTTAGCTAGTTTCCAGTTAAACAACTTAGAGACAACTTTTTTGGCATTGAACTCAGGCCCTTGTGTTACCAGGGAAACACTTATGCTACTGAGCCATCTCCCCAACCCTGAGACAAAATATTTTTCAAAAGCCTTCTGAGTTAAAGAACACTTACTATTCCCTCAAATCCAACCACTAACCAGAGCATCTGTCTCTGGCCCTTTGGTCTCTGAGATCTCAGCATGCCATTCCCATGGCAAACAGGGACACCAAAATGACACCCAGTATTAGGAGGCAGATTTAGTTCATGTTGGGTGGCCACTGACTAGAAATCAATTGTTCCTCCAAATGCCAGGCCCTGATCCTGGTGGTCCGAAGCTTATATGAACTCAGCAAGTAGGAAATGCAGAAGCAGGATGTCCAGCTTACCTGCTGAAAGCAATCACAGCGAGTGGCCCGAGGAAGACCTTCCTCTGTGGCTCACCCTCCTCAGTAAAAGCTTGTACTTTGCAGAAGAGTTATGACATACTTTATACATAATTATTAAAATATCTTGATAAGGGTAAAATATATTTGTGAGTTCTGTGATATTCAATATCTATGCTGATACCTTTTTCTCTTACAGGCTTTATTGCATTTTCCACAATGCCAGAGCTGGCTCAAAAAATCAAAATGTATTTTGCTTTGGCCCCCATAGCCACTGTGAAATATGCAAAAAGCCCTGGGACCAAATTTTTGCTGCTACCAGATATGATGATCAAGGTATGTGAGACCTCGCAGACGGCCTTGTGTGGACAAAAGTCTTGCAGCCTCATCTCCTAATGCATACACTTCTAAATTAGAGCCATGTTTTCTAGACTACATTGTAATGACTTCTGTTTCACATCATGTTTTACAGGGATTATTTGGTAGGAAAGAATTTCTGTACCAGACCCGGTTTTTCAGGCAATTTGTTATTTACCTTTGCGGTCAGATGATCCTTGATCAAATTTGTAGCAATATCATCTTACTGATGGGAGGCTTTAACACAAACAATCTGAATATGGTAAGTAGGAGCCTAGAAAATAAAGCCTCAGTTTCCTAAGTAAGCTAGCAATTAGTAGTCTCACTCTTTAAAGGACCAGTGAGGACCTATGGAAGATGTACACCAAGCAATGCGAACTAGGGACTGCCAGAAAGCCTTCACCAGGGGCTGAAGAAAGGTCCACACTGCTAGATATTAACCTCCCAGATTATAGATGGAAGAGGTCTGGAAGCGTATAGTAAATAAAAAAACAAAGGAGATTAGAACCTGGCAGACAATAGGGATACCTTCCCGGTGGCATCTGCCTCTCCTGTTCTCTTTCAGTTTGTACTTAAGCTCTTCGATGGAAAGTCTAGGAGTCTCAGTGTGGCTTAGGCATAACTGTTGGCTGGTGAGCGTCCCCCCTGGGGGCTCTGTGGTGTGCATGTGCTGAGGAGGTTAACAGGCAAAATGATTTGGGGTTCTGTTCTTGAGATAATGGAGAAAAAGGAAACTGGATTTAATAGAGAAAAAAGCCTAGAACACAACCTCAACAGTGAATCCCACAGGGGTCTGTGAAGATGGGGTGCTCCTTCAGAGCTGTCCCAAATCGGAAAAAGGGCTGGTCTGTATGCTCTCATACCTACCAAGTATTTAATGCAGATCACACTAATAACGAGGGGATCGCTGGGCGATGGTCTGTAATCTGAGTGACCCCGTAAGGGCTGGCAGTGGAAGGCACATGAGGGAAGGCATCTCTAACTCCTGAGCACTACTCCTCCTTTATTAACACTTCAACTTACAGAAACCACTTGGTGGGCATTTCTTATGTTCCATGCTAAGTTTTATCCCACAGCAAGCCTATGAGACACTTAAATAAATCAATATCCTCCCCACTTTCCCCATTAGTACACTAAGATTCAGTGGGTTAATGACTACCCAAACTCATTTAATATTAAATAGCAGAGAGCTACGCTCAGTTCTGATTCCCTTATTCAAAATACATCCGTGAAGATTTATAAGTAAATAATGAATAATGAGAAACTATTCTCAAGTGAAGAACATAGATGCCCAGGAATACATTTAGTGACTTTTCATTGATGTGCGCGTGTGCATTACTATGTCACAGAAAACTTCTGAGAACTTGATGGTGCTCCCATTCCATAGTCTGACACTCCAGAGATTTACTTTGGGTAAAGTGCACATCTTGGGAGTTCTTCTGTGGCCCACAGACCACTCATGCTTTGTTACAGAGCCGAGCAAATGTGTACGTTGCCCATTCTCCTGCCGGCACATCTGTGCAGAACATTCTACACTGGAGCCAGGTAAGAATATTGGACTTGTGTTTTCAAAGGGTCCTTGGACATTTGGTCTGAAATAGGCAAAAGACCCCACTTTGAGGTACAGAACTGTGTTTTGAGCTGCCATGCAGTCAGATCAAAGATCAGAGTTGTGAACCTGACCTCAGTCATTAAAATTTTCGAGGAGATGGGAGGAAAGGACAGGAGTGGACTAAGGACCTCTTTAAAGTGGGTCTTCAAATTAAGATGGCCCAAGTGAGACCTTTCTCTGTACCCACCTCAAAGATGTTCTGGAGGAAATTCTGTTCCAATATTCCCCTTTTATGGCTCCTCCACCAGCAGAGGAAAATAAGAAAAACTAAAACAATGCAAAGGTGGCCTCAACTGTCCAAAGAGATTTTCACAGGAGTCCTTTGTGCGATAACCTTTGTCTGCCATCTTGGGAGAGAAAAGTGTGTGTGTGTGTGTGTGTGTGTGTGTGTGTGTGTGTGTGTGTGTGTGTGTGATCAAAATATAAATTCTAAATTGAATTAGAGTTTAGTCACATCTCCTCCCAGGATCACCACATAGCACAATTCTCCAAAACACTTTCTCAATGTAGCCTTTGGAATTGTGTCAACTGTGAATTCACATTCATTGCAGCAATAGTGTGCTTCCCCGAGCTGACAGTGTGGTGGTCATGCTTTTATCATCAGTTTCCTTCCTTTTGCATGCTTTTGCTCTTCCCTGAAGACTATTCCAAGGAGGAAAAAGGCAGCTCAGACAGCTTTGTTCTCTGCTCCCTGACAAATGAATATGTGGCAGTGCAACTCTACCAGCACAACACCACCTTTGCTTTTTGGTTTGTTTGTTTGTTCGGTACCAGGGATTGAATACAGGACTTTTTGCTTTCCAAGGAGGCCCTTGTGCTGCTGAGCTATCTCCCTGGCCCAACATCACCTTCAAATACCTCATAAATGTTTTTCCTCCTTGTAGGCAGTGAATTCTGGGGAACTCCGAGCGTTTGACTGGGGGAGTGAAACCAAGAATCTGGAGAAAGGCAATCATGTAAGACAGTCAAATGCCAGCCACTTAAGCTACATCTTCTGGAAATGCATGCAAGGGAGGTCACAGGGACAGGATATTCTAAGGATAAGAATAAAATATAAGAATTCTGCAAAAAAGAAAATAATAAAATTTCGGGATTGACTGCCTTCCAAACTGGGCAGGTTCACAGTTTAGCCAAGAGGCTTCCCTGCTTTTACTACAGAATTGGAGGCCTTTTTGGTGGTGGTGGTAACTCATGAGTAGGAAACCAGGATTCTTTGCTGCAGGGTGGGGTTGAGTCAGTCCAAGAAAGAGTGCATGTCGTGTCACTAGAAGGAACATTACCATTTAAGAAAAACAAGTAGACAAACAAGGATGGAGGTCGTGAAGATGTTTCTTGGCACCATGGGAAAAACACGAGATAGCAAGAGGGGCTGCTGTGCTAATCCTGCCTCTACACTCTACATATGCTGATGAGCTGCTACTAAAGGCTTTATTGATTCATGAAGACTCTATTTAAAGTAATTATTGACTTAAATGATCTTTGCATTCTTTATTATACTTAGGATTTTTAGGATAAAAATTATTATATTACCTTATAAAACATGAAATCAATGCTATGAAATAAAGTTTACGGCTGGCCAGATAGCTCAGTGGACTAAAGCATCTCTTTAGGCAGCCGCAGGGAGCAGGGTTCAATCCCCAGCATCCTGTGCCAACCCCACCCCTGGGACACGTTGAGAAGCCACTGAGACTGTGGGTGGTATGCATCCCTATAATCCCGGTGCTTGGGAGGCTGAAAACAGGAGGACCACTAGAGTCTGATCTGTGTAGTGAGACCCTGCACACCCTGTATTTACTAAATACATAGAAAATAAAAAAGAAATGAGAGTTAAGCTAAAAAAGTAGAGAATCAGAATTGGATACATATGTTCTTTGGAGTATAAAAATCTTTCCCCAAGATTATTGGTTAGTGGCATAAATGTAAATAAATATTAGTTACACAGCAAAAATTACAGGGAACAAATAAATGCAACCTACTATTTCTTCAAGAGATCCAAATCATGCTTAAGGTCCACCACTCCACATCAACTTGAAAACAAAATCTTAGAAAGCTGGACAGCCTGTGTGGTTGTCCCCGAATAAAAAAAAAATCTTTTAATCATAGGTATACATTTCTTTATGTATCCCTTTTCACTGTTTCCTAAAGTACATCTGTCGAGAACATTTTCCTGCTTTAAGATGGTTTATCAATAATATTTAATGGACCAAGTTCTTCAGAATCTGATGCATGCAGAGCAGGTACCAGAAAATGGTAATGGAAGGCAAGGAAAAACACATATATGAAAATAGGGCACCTTAGACCTAGATGAGACATTTAGTTCAATCTTTCCATTTGTAAGATGAGAAGAAAACATGACTGACTCCCTCAGGAATTCCAACCTTCTGTATAAGACTGTACTCCAAATTCGTAGGGAGGCCCAAAGACAAAGACAGGCATTTAAGGGTGGATGGAGCTGAGGCTCTCTGGTGAATTTTGCAATTAAAAGAAAAAGACAATTCTATGGGAAGTCAGTTTCACAGAGTTGGCCAGACCAGCAAAACTTCCAGCGCTGTTTGAATGTGCGAGTTGCAGGGAACAAGAAAGGCTATACATTCTCTTCTCCAGATAGTGTACGGAAGCTGAGCTTGGGGGCTGGGGCAGGACTTTAACTTTACTGCCCTCTGGTTCAAACCGGCTGAGTGTCAGGCCAACCTGCAAGTGGTCCAAAACTTTGCAGTTGCAGGCAGGATTGCAGAAGGATCTAGAGGCCTTTGCAGTAGGTTCCCTGCCTTTCCCTGTAGAATACCTCTAATTCTTGCTTATAAAATGTTGGATAAAGTGTCTTCTATACTTACAGGTACATTACTTTTCAAGGCAATTATTTTATATATATATCTGAAATGTAAAGTATGATTTCAGAACTTTAAATACAATCATGTTGTCTAGAGCTAAAGCTATTATTTCGTTCCAGCCAACTCCTTTAAGGTACCATGTGCGAGATATGACAGTCCCAACAGCGATGTGGTCAGGAGGTCAGGATTGGCTTTCAAATCCAGAAGATGTGAAAACCCTGCTCTCTGAGGTGACCAACCTCATCTATCACAAGAACATTCCCGAGTGGGCTCACGTGGACTTCATCTGGGGGCTGGACGCTCCCCACCGCATGTACAATGAAATCATTCATCTGATGAAGCAGGAGGAGAACGACCTGCCCCAGGGAACCTGCAAGGTCTCACTGTCAAACTTCTGACACTAACAAGGCTTGGGAATTGCCATACAGAAGATGGGGCTTGGACCAGGAGTAGAGCAGAAGATTCCTGGAAGGGAAAACCTACCATATCTTTCAAAGGGCAGACAGTGTTAGCAGTTATATTTTCCTTCAGATTTCTATGTTTGGCATGAGTACTCAGATTTACTTTTTTTTTTTTCAATTAGTTAAACTAAAGCAATAGTCAATATGGGTTTCTTGTGCTATTATGTCTTCTACCATTTTGAAGATTAGTTTTCACTGAACACCCAGCAAGTACCTAGACATTTACTACATCATTTAGATAAACCACCTTTAACCTTTAAACATTTTTGGTTTTGAAAGTCATATTTTTGGAAGAGCAAAGTAAAATGACAAATTGGAGCAGATATTGAAGTCAAAAAATTTCTAGACGGTTGTTGATTCGGACAAAATGAGCGGGACATTTCTACCTTGTTGCCACAGTCAGGATGCTACCTTCCTCAGGAAGCCAGTCAGCGTTAACAACCATGAAGACATTGCTACTTGGCCCAGAGGCATGTATCTCGAGCATCCTCAAAACAGGGCCAGTGTTACAAGTGGATCACAGAGAAGATACTTTTATAGGCTATTTATGAGTTTCCCAATAAATTCATTATGCACTGCAGTGAGCACATTTCTGTTATATCAGTACCTAAGCTCTACTCTAAGCTTGTTTACACTCTGTAGTTAGGAGTCATACTGGCCCCATTTTTATCTCCCAAAACTAAAATCTTAAAAAAAGTTGTCAAAACGAAAGAAACCACTATGTGTTTTGCCCTTTGATCGTAACAGTCACCGTCAGGCAATCCTCCCAACTCATTCAATAAATCTAGATCCATTTCTTTAGAAACTTGTTCAATTTTCAGTTTCAACAATGACAGTTGTAAATTATATGAGTACTCTTTTGCCAAATTCAATCTGAAATCTGGTGAAAGGTATACTGTACATGTCATTATTTTGTCACTAAAAGTATAATACATGCTGACTCAATGCTGTTTGAAGCTATGCCGGTGTGTGAAGTCTCAGGAGTCCATAGGAACTACTTTCCATGATAATGAATCTTAAGTAATTTAGAGACATTTAAGGACTTTAGAACCTATGTTTATACGCTACTACTTCCTCCAGGGCCTTAGGTAGTGCAATAAGTATTTCTAAATTTAATGTTTTTAAGGCCTTCATTCTATTCAAGGATAGAAAATCTTTCACTCTGTGACTGTA
Source organism: Ctenomys sociabilis (assembly GCA_004027165.1). NCBI lineage: Eukaryota > Metazoa > Chordata > Mammalia > Rodentia > Ctenomyidae > Ctenomys > Ctenomys sociabilis. Next base: position 6,146 of record PVKA01014167.1, on the reverse strand, counting down.
TTTCTTCTATTATTCAACCTGTGTCTACCTCTATGACAGGGTTAGTCTTAATTCTCAAAATTTAGTTGAATTTTAAAGGTATATTTGTTTACACTTGATAGCATTTGTAACAGAAGTAAAATAAATATTTGGGTATTCATCTCTCATTTAATATAATCCAGATTCTATTTTATTATACAATTATGTTTTAATTACTGTACTTCTGTCTTTTGTGAAGGGCTTAATCAGATAAGTTATAATATTATTTTCTCAATAAAAATAAACATAACTGGGCCTGGAATGCTATACTGCATTTTTACTAGGCAAGGCCCAGGGTTCAACCCACAACACTATACACACAAAAAGAACTTTACAATAAAATCAACAAAACTAGCAAATGTAGTAGCCACTCTGCATTTACAAGAGGATTACAATCTTTTCTTTTAAGTTTCGGTGTTAAAAAAAATTAATTTTCTGTGTTGGCAAAGAACTGCAGGTATCTAGGCAAATGCTAAACACATACTCTTCCACTGAACTGCATCCCCAGCCCCTTCAGGATACTTTTTACAGATATTTTGGTAGTTATATGTCCAGTTCAAACCAAAGTAGCTTTCATTTGTATATTAGCTCCTAAACTTCTAGTGGTATGCTGATAAACCAGGTTTCCACAAGTAGCTTTACTTTGTGATATTTCCTCATTTCTGTATAAACATACCCACCTTCCACAACTGATAAACATTTTATTCAATTTGTTTGATTGAAGGCATATTTACATTGGAGTCTCTCAACTTCACACATATGTGTACCATTTGACATAAATGTACACACGTAGATTTATCCTGTTTTTATTTACCAGGACCTGAAAGGGGCAGATTTTTTTCTCCTTGGCATGATATAGACAAGACAGGCCCTAGATAAGCCTAACACAACTGGAAAGAAAGAATCTATCTCAGTTAACTCTGCTCCTCCTTTTCTTCAGGAAAACCTGAATTTGAAATACCAGTTTTTGACACAGAAGGAGACTCTAGTAACTTTACTATTTCTCCTACAATAATTACAGTGATGGTAAAATCCATTGAGCAAAAAAGATTATAAATAAAGTCTCTTCAAAAACATTAACCATGGCAGTCATGATTATCCCATGATAGAGGCATCCACGTTAGGTGGCCTGCAGACCTGTAGTCTAGGATGGAAACAGAATCCATTCTTTTGACTTTCTTATGTCTCCACTTGTGCAGTCACAGGGTTATGATGCTTTCCTTAGCATTAATTCAATCTGGGAAAATTTTAGTTTCTGCACAATGTCCAGTGAGCTCTCACCATTCTAAGAAGAAAGAAGAATTATAGTTATTTTCTTCCAAATACAGTCAAATGTCAATAAAGCACATAACCAAAGTCCTAAATTAGGTTTCTAGCACAGCAATAAGGCAAGATTAAAAACTCAGGCTTCACAATAGCTTTAAGGGTTACTCAGTTGAAAAAGCAATGAGATAATTTCCTCACTTAATGAGGACAATTGATTGCACTGCCATTCAAATGAGAGGAAATTTGGCTTCCACACAGGGCCTACATAAGAAGATAAGATTGTGCCACTACAGAATCTCAGACCTGGCTCTTTACCTTGTCCTTTATCAAAGGATCCGCACGGGCCTCCAGAAGCAGGGGGATGAGAGTCTGGTTTTTCATCCTGCAGGCGTAGTGCAGTGCAGTGCAGCCATACTGAAACACAGGCCGGAGGGGTGGCTCGTCAGCGGGGCTCTCCACAGATTTCACCAGGGAGCTTCCTTGGCAGCCTTTCAAGCTTGCAGTGCCCAACCCAGCAAAGCAGTCTGCTGGTTCTAGCACTTAAAAAGCATTCTTCCGCACTTCAAAGTGCATGGTAATGTCTTATAAAGCATCAGCATCTTCCATTTTATCAGTTTCTGTTCTAAACTAAAGAATGCAACTTATGATAATCTATGCTGAATTATGTAAAGGTTTGTTTGCAGAATCAGATATGATTGACAATCAGTACCTTGATCATTTTACCATCTTCTCCCCTAAAGAATTTCCACAGAAGCCTTTTGCAAAAAAGTTATTATCTTCTAGAGTTCTCTATCCCTACGATCTGAATGTGAGTACTCATATCATTAAAGAACATCTGGAAAATCATAGTGGTTATATTCTGTTACCTATTTGAAACAGTAACTACAGATCAAGTAAATGTATAGCTGGGAGATTTGTATTCACTCTTTCAGCCATGCATGAGGAACATGCTGTAATCTCAAAACTGAGGAGGCTAAGGAAGAGGAATTACCACAGATTTGAGGTGAGCCAGGCTACATGGTGAGTTCAAGGCCAGCCTCAAGTATGTAGCAAAACATGGTCTCAATCAATCAAGACAATGACACAGATACCATCTTACACCAGAAAGAATGGCTATCATCAAAAGATCAAATAATAACAAATACTGACAAGGCCACAGAGAAAGGTGAATCCACATTGTTGTCAGGAATGAAAACTAGTACAACTATGATAGAGACAGGATATTCCTTAAAAAAAATAATAAAATAAAACTAGAAATTCCACTTGACTTAGCTGTTCCCCTTGTAGGTATCTTCCCAAAAGAGTTAGTTATCATGTTATAGTGATACACACCCATGTTTATAGCAGCACAATTTATATTACTAAATCTTAGAAACAGTCTGTGGACCCATCAACAGATGGTGGATAAAGAAAATGTGATCTTATAGACCATGGAGTATTATTCTGCCATAAAGAATGGTAAACTTGAAGCATTTGTAAGTGAATGGGTGAACCTTGGGATTGTAGTGTTAAGTCAATAAATCAGAAGCACAAGTTTAACTTCATGTTTTTTTAATGAGAAATCCAAAGTGTAAAGAGCAAAATAAAACATAGATAATAGAAAGTAGGGAGGCCCTTTTCTAATGAGATGCAGAACATAGCCAGAGGGAAGAGGGCAGTCAGGAAAGGAAAGGGGATTTAAAAGAGAGTTGAAGAAAATAAATGGAAAGAAATCTTTTTTAAAAAACCTTTTTTCTTGTATTTTAAGGAGGGGTTTATGGGGTGTTCAGGGTCTCACTACTAGACTGGACTCATAGTAATTCTTTTGTTTACAGCTTCTCAAGTGCTGTGATTACAGGCGCATGTCACCATGCCCAGTCTCAGTTGCTGTCTCAGTATGCCTCCTGGGGTGGGGTGGGCACAGCAGGCCCAGGAATCAAGCCCCAGACCCTTGTGCCTCTTTGCAGGCACTTTAATCTTTGGAAAGAGATGTTTTGCAAATGGGAAGAGAAGCAAGAGTTGGAGGGATCGGGCAGGAGTGGAAAGTATGAGACCAAAACAAAACATTTAAAATGTATCATGTATGGATAAGAACTCCCCACAATGAATGTAATCATTATTTCACCCCATCATGTAGTAAGAAAGTTATTTTTAGTAAGCCAAGAATACCATGGTCATGGTAAGTGAAATAATAATGTCCGTGACTATCAAGATGGATAGAATTAATTTTGGACATTATCCTCTCAAAACTAAGAGTATTGGAATGAGTACTATAACCACTTTTTTATTACATGCTGACATGGTGCATGAAAGATCTCGCTCTAAACTTTTCCATATGAAATAAAGAAAGCCTAATAGTACAATGTAAAACACTGCATTACTTAGGGCTGGAAACATGGAATGCATTATCAACATAGTTTTCTTTTAATCCCACAACTGTAAGTACAATTAAATATAATCAAAGTTAAAATAATGTGAATAGAAACAGGGACATATTCTCTATCATACAATAAGAGTAACACCCATAGAACAATTAAAAATTACATAGATTATTAGTATTTGTAATCAAGTTTCAACTTGTCCTTTATCAAATACTGAAAACCCAAAATTTTTTTCCATTCATATAAGCATATGAAATACCATAAACATTTTGAGCCATTATGTTTACTTAAAGGGGTAAAAGGCAAAACCCGAGCCTTACACTTCCTATGGGAAGAGGTTAGCAGACGTTCCTGCTTTTCCAGGGCCCTTACCATCTCTTGGATTTCTCCTGGACCACGGTCCTTGTCTACCTCAATACACATGGGGTCTCTGTGAAAGTGATTGGAATCTCAGCCACAACATCAGCTGCTAACATGGGGAGGGGATTTCCTCTACATGAGCACCCTGCTTAGCGTTTTCTATGGATGTGACCTAGAAAGTAATTATTCAATATTCTATGGTATAGATAAGAACTGGAAGTGAAATTGCTCTAGGATTCAGTAAAACCCACCTACAGATAAAAAGTGATGAATTTATATTCACACATAGCTGTTCTGATGCAGTCCTCTTAACTATTGAGGATAGCATTTGTTATCAGACCTTCTGTTTTTTTTAATTTTTATCATTGTCAAAGACAGTGCTTTATAATCAGGGAAGATCGTATTCTTATGAGTTAATAGGAAAACACAAATAACTTCATAGTTACCTGATTGGCTATGATGAAAAAGAAAACTAAATGGAAACACATCCAGGAAAATAAGGCATGCAACTTTATACATGACAAGCATATTACCTATAAATATCATTTTAATATCATTTCAATACAAACTTACACAGTCTGTAGCATTAACCTCTACCCCAGCGTTAAGCAGCATTCGTACAAGTGCCTCATTCTGCTTTGTCTTTGACACCTGTAACAGACAGCGAGCACAAGGCAAGTCATAGTACAAACATTTTCTCCATCTGTGTCTGGGGAAGCTTTCTAATCAGAAGGATTTATGTAAATTCCCAAGCTGCTCTGCTTCTGTGCATCTTTGTTAAAATCTTCCCTCCTTCTTACTCACTTCAGTACCACAAAAACCACAGTTTTCAGGACATATTCTTGGAGTAGCAGCCTCACGACCCGGAATTTGTCTGAAATCCTCATTTTCAGGCCCCACGGTAGACCTGCCACATCCTAATGAGAATGTGACACAGCGATCTTTCCTGACTCAAAGCTCTTCAGAACGTCCTGCTATCAGGACAAATCGAAACACTTCTGTGTGCCAGTGCCACAGCAGACAGCCCAGTCTGCTCTCAGCTCCAGGTTCATCCTGCATAAGCTACCCTGACCTTTGGAGTGTTCCTTCTGGCTGGAGGCTTCTTCTCTCCCCCATTCACCTCCAGATTCACCTTTCCTCTCTCAGCCCAGAGCCTCTTCCTGAGAGAGGCATCTCTGGCCCACCTGAGTAGGTGGAGTCTCTTCCTTCCGGGCTCTCACAGCACCTGTCGCTTCTGTGCCACCCGCTTCATAGTGGTATCACATGTGCATAAGCACTAGATGAGGTGCATAACACCCATCACCCTCTACTTTGTGAGCACCAGGATGTGTCCATCTGTTCATTATTGTATCCCTGACAGAGGTCACGGTGTCTGATTCATTATAACGAAGGACTGAAGAAACGAAAAACCTAACCAGATTGCTTCAGAAATCCACTTTCTCTTTCTTGTCCCTTGAGGGGCTGACTAGGTACCATTCATAACCTAGCAATGCAAATAAGCTCATTTAGCTGGAGTAGACTAATCATGCGCTTTGGCTTAGCTCAAAGGTGGAGCCAGCCACAAGGGAGTCAGATGGAGAAAAATGAGTGGGTCGGCCCTGACTTCTTGTCCTATTTGAAAAACCAAACAAAAATTCTTCCAGCTCCATCTTTTTCTTATAATATGATTGCATTGTTACGTCAACTTCCTATTTAATTATTCAAGAGAAAAAGCCAGCAAAAGAGCAATTCCAGCACGCTCCCATCTATCCAGGGGAAAGAGATCCTCATATCCTCCAAATCTTCACCAAACCCGGCCTTTAAACTTCAGAAACTCAGAGGATATATGACAACATAAAGTCTTCTGAAAGTAAAAAGGCAGGCCAAATAGCTACAAGCGCAAGGACTGGGGGTTTGATCCCCAGGCCTGCAGAGTGGGCTCCGCCCCCGGGGCGGGCTGAAACAGCAATTGAGACTGGGTGTGGTGGTGTGCCCCTGTAATACGAGTTCTTGTGAGGCTGTAAACAAGAGGATCACTAGAGTTTGACCCAGTAGTGAGACTCTGCTGTAGACCCTTCCCTAAAATACAAGAAAGAAAGAAAGAAAGAAAGAAAGAAAGAAAGAAAGAAAGAAAGAAAGAAAGAAAGAAAGAAAGAAAGAAAG
>PVKA01014166.1:32924-45287 GCA_004027165.1 Ctenomys sociabilis | reverse complement strand
AGCTGGGAAGAAAAAAAAAAGGAAAGGGGGTGCCAGCACTGTCAGGTCAATCTCTGAGTGGGGGAAATTACAGTGGTACAAATCAAAGATGTACATACCAAGATTTTTAACAAACCACAGACACAAAATATCATGCAAGCATTTTTTAAATATATAGACTGATGAGCTGGGCGTAGTGGCACACATCTGTAATCCCAGTACTTGGGAGACTGAGGTAGGATTGCCACAGCTCATAACTACCCTGGAGTACATAAAAGTTCAAGGCCAGCCTGACTACAGACTATGCGCGCGCGCGTGCGCGCATGCACACACACACACACACACACACACACACAAAACCACCACAAAAATCAAATTAAAAAAAAAAATTTCACTGGTATGAAGACCTCTCTGTGACACAATAAATAAAAAAAGAAATTCAGTTTTTTGGGGTATATTTTTGGTGTTAACTGGGGATTCAACTCAGGCCCTTACTGAGCTATCTTCCTTGCCCAAGAAATTAAAACAGTAACTCATAGATTTTCAGGAGGCTAGACAGGGAAAACAAGTCTGAGCTTAAACTAGGAAAGTTGATGACAACAGGACTTGTTTCAACATAAAAAATAAAAAGGGCTGAGGACGTAGTAGAGGCACATGTACACAAATGGCATAAAAAGAAGTTTGAAAGATATTTGGGCAGGGTTTAAATCTGGAAAGGGGGGGGGACAACATATAATAAGAAACATTTGGGGCCAGGGAGATGGCTCAGTGGAATAAGTGCTTCCCTGGCAAACGCAAAGGCCTGAGTTCAATCCCCAGTTCCACAAAAAAAAAAAAAAAAAATCATTCACATTTTGTATTTCATCATCTTGGTCTTAAGTAATATTTGGTACAGTATCAAAATACAATCAACTGGGCTAGGGATACAGCACAGCTGCACAAGCACCTGCCTGGCAAATTCAAGGCCCCAAGTCCAATCTCCAGTACCAAACAAACAAACAAACAAACCCCAAATGCACAATGGCAAATCAGAAAGCCTCTCTTTTATTGCCTATGTGACCCCAACAAATTTACTCTCTCAACTTTTTTCAAGTACTATGAGAATTCTGAATGGATCAAGTAAGATGTTTATGAAAACAGGTTGCCAGAGCTGGGGAGATAGCTCAGCAGTCTAAAGTACCTGCGTGGCAAGGACCTGGGTCTGATCCTTGGTACTACATGTCAAGAGAGCCCTGAAACTGGGTATGGTGTCACATGCCTGTAATCCCAGGGCTGGGGAGACTGAGACCAGAGAACCACTACAAGTCCGAGCTGTATAACGAGACCCTGTACAAACAAACAAATAACAAGAAAGCAGGCTGTCAAAGAATCTTTTTTTTACTGCCTACACTGGGATATAAACTCAATGAAGAATTGTTTAAAAGGGCCAGGGAGATGGCTCAGTAGAGTAAGCGCTTCCCTGGCAAATGCAAGGGTCTGGGTTCAATCCTAGGTTCCTCTCTCCCCAAAAAAGAATTGTTTAAAAAACAAAAAAGCTGCCTCTATTAAAGATCAGTTTGTGTGAGGAGGTTTAAAAGAAAAGTAAACAGGAGAAACTTAACTGGAAACAAGTGGTTTCTAGTACTGGACAGGGGTTAATAATACGGAAAAAGCAAGATATAAGCCAGGATTGGTGACACTTAGTGACACATACTTATAATCTCAGTACTCAGGAGACAGAGGCAGGTAGACCGTGCTCTAAATTTGCCTCAACTATAGAGCAAATCCCCATCTCAGAAAAAAACAAAAACACCCCCTCATACAAAAAATTAAAAACAGGATATAAAATTATTCTGGAATAGAGATTACTAGTTTGCAGTTGCTGACTAAACTGTGAAAGATTATAAAAATAAATCTTGGGCAGAATTTACTCTGCAGGCAAAGAATGACCACTTGGACAAAAATAGGACAGGATGAAATCTATTTTTGGAAGCATTACTGTTACCAGATGATTTGACAAAAGACCAGGAACAAAGGAGGCTATTACTACAATCCAAGAACAATAAACAACATTAGGACCAAATTAAAAGAGAAGGAGAAAGGAAATGCAAGTTAAGGAGATTATTGAAACGCATTTTAAACATGAGAAGGACCTCTGAAATCAACACCAACACTACCACCTGCCTACAAGCCTGCACAACAGGCTCAAAACTGTTTTGCCTGGGGCCAGGGAGATGGCTCAGTTGAGTAAATGCTTCCCTGGCAAGCAGGCACAAGGACCAGAGTTCAATCTCCCTGTTTCGCAAAAAAAAATTTTGCCTAAAAACTAATGACAGAATATAAACGTGAACACATCTTTTAATGTACTTCAACAGTCTTTTAGTAACTGAATAATTCCACTCAATAATCATTAACTAAGTAGAAAGGAATATGGAGAGGGACAACACAACCTTTTCAAGGTATCAAGCATCTCAAGCACGAGAACAAAGGTACTGCCTACCGCTAAAAGAACTCACTAAAACAAGTGTGAGACTGCTCTGTGAAAGAAAAGGTCTTTTGTTCATGCTGAATTTGGCTTAACAGCAGGAAATGCTGGCACTAGTGTCTGGTATAATACACGTATGTCTGTATGAACTACAGGTTTTCTTTTTGCAAGTAGAAAGTTTTACATATTCCTCCTTGGAATTATAGCCCAAGTTATTTTTCTGGGAAAAGATGACTAACAAACCATGTAAGAAAATAAATTCTGATCTCTCAATTTATTAACAATGAAGATATTCACAAGTATTCCCTAGCAGTAGTGTCATCTGCAAAATCAAAATGGATAATACAGGAGAAGGAAAGCATGCTTCAGAACATGAATTCCTAGAAGTACGTAACTTAATAATATAATAAGAACTTTTATTATATTCATACTTTAAAATATACACCATAGGCCAGCTACATAGCTCAGTGGATTAAAGTGCCTGCTCAGGCAGACACAGGGACTAGGAGTTCAATTCCTGGGCTGGGGAGACAGCTCAGTGGTCTAAGCACTTGCCTGGCAAGCACAGGGATCCAAGTTCAATCCCCAGTACCACATACCATGCTGGCCCCACTGGGGTATGATGGCATACACCTGTAATCCCAGTGCTAGGCAGGCTGAGACAGGAGGATCACTATGAGTCTGAGCTATGTAGCAAGATTCTATACCACATAATTAAATGGTTAAATTTTTTTTAAAAAAGAGTTAATTCCTAGGCCTGCTGTGCCAGCCTCACCCCCAGGGCACACTAAGGCTGCAACTGAGACAAGAGTATGGTGGCATGCACCTGTAATTCCAGCAGTTGGGAGTCTGTAAACAGCAGGACCACTACGAGTCTGATCTATGTTGTGAGACCCTGTAGACCCTATACTAAAATACATAAACAGCATAAAGCTACAGATGTGACTGAGTAGTAGAGAGCTTGTCTAGTATACATGAAACCCTGTATTCAACCCCCAATGTTACCATTACCCCCCAAAACATCTTCCTTTTCTTTTTAAAACTGTCTTGGCTATTATGACTTCTCTAGCAGCTGCCCTGCTTTCTCCAGGGCATCTTTTTAATGATTTTCCTTTTACTCAGCTCAAACTCACTTTATACAGCCAGTTTCTTCCTCATTCTTCACTCTTCTTCAAATAAACTGTCACTAGGACCAGGAAGATGGTTCAGTAGAATAAGTGCTTGCCTGGCAAGTGCAAAGGCCCGGTTCAAACCCCAGTTCCGCAAAAAATAAAAATAAAAATAAACTGCCACTGTTAAAAACAACAACAGGGGTCAGGGCGATGACTCAGTAGAAGAAGCGCTTGCCAGTGCAAGGACTGGAGTTCAATCCTTGATTCTGACAAAAAAAAAAATCAGAGCAACAGTTCTATTTTCATGCAACCTGCTTTAATTTTTCAATTTAGTTTGTTCAACATAATACCATTTTTCTTTTAACATTTTCTAACACTATTCTAAGATACTCAAATGGGACAATAATTCAAGTATAGTACGTACATAGCAAAGAACACAATGGACATCAATATTACTCAAGTATAAAACTACAGAAGTGTATAAACAAAAAACTGACATCAGACGTGTGATTTCTTTCATCTCCCATACCTTTTGTCCTGGTGTTCTGACACAAGGTCTCTCTACTCAGTCCAGGCTGCCTTAAATTCACTGTGTAGACCAGTCTGGCTTTAAATTAGCTGAGCCTCTCACCTCAGCTTCCCAAGTGCCAAGATGAGAAACAAGTGCCACCGCACCCATTGACAAAGCAAGAATCACGTACACTTTGGTTATTATTTCTTGTACCATCACTCTCATTTCTTATTCATAAAATTGTTCTTCTTTCCAAATCGAGTGTGTGGTTTTTTTTTTGGGGGGGTGTTGTTTTTTCTTTTTCTTTTTTTGTATTTTAGTACAGGGTCTATAGGGTCTCACAACATAGACTTGTACTGATCCACCTGTGCTCAGCCCTCCCAAGAACCTGGGATTACAGGCACACATCACCAGCCCAGTCTCAAAGGCTGTCTAAGGGCACTCTGGAGACAGAGCTGACACAGCACTCCAGGGACTGAACCAGGCCACTATACCTTGCCTACACAGGAGCTTTAATCCACTGAGTTCTCTAGCTAGCCAAAGACAGTTTAAAACAAGAAAAGGGACCAAGAATGTAGCTCAGCAGCACAGCAACTGCCTCAAAAGTACAACACCTTGAGTTCAATCCCCAAAACCTAAAGTAAATAAAAACACGAGAAAAGCTAATACAATATGGAAAGCATCATGAAATAACAGTAAAACCTCAATGTGAGTTTTAATTAAGCCACTATTGTTTAAATGTTTTTAAAAAAGGAAAAACAAAAGAAATAAAATTAATAAGGGTGAGAGGGTAAGGCTCAGTGGTAGAGCACCTGCCTAAAATGTACAAACTGCTGAGCTGGACCCAAAATTAAATGAAATAAAAAAGCTTTTCTTTACTAATCCTAATCTTGGCTCTAATGAGAACTAGGTGAAGAACACAGAAAAGTAGTTCCAGGCTTTTCTACTACTCCAGAGTGTTAGGGTTACAGGTATTTGCCACCACACCTATTAACTGGTTTTCAACTTTTGACACCTGTCTCTTCCCATCTGTAACACTGCAAGCCCATTTTTCCAAGTAAAGACAAATAATGCTCATCTACCTTCTCACGGAATCTTTTTTGAAAAAAATACCTCTGTTCTTTTCTAAGCCAAGCTATGCAAAGATAATCAGAAAAAATTAAAGAAACCTTATCTCATAAAAAAAACTACTACCTACATGGGAAGATGTGGGTACAGACATAACAAGTACAGTACCTGTTTAGTACACTAGTATACCAGAACCCAAAAATTAAACAGCTAGAAGCTAAGGCAAATATGTATAGTCAATGAGGCAGGATTTAAACTTTAAGACAAGGGCCAACAAGATAGTTCAACAGACTACCTGCTTGCACAGGGACAGGGGTTTGATCCTTGGCACCACAGGCCATGCTGGCCCTTTCTCCAGGCATGCTGAGCCAGCCACAAAGACCAGGCGTGGTGGCACACCCTGTAATCTCAGCCCTGGGGAGTCTGAAAAAAGGAGGATCACTATGAATCCAAGCTGCATAGTGAGACCCTGCACCAAATTATTAATAAATTAATTAAATAAATTTGAGGACATAGAAAGAATACTCTAGGTAGAGAAAAAAGATTGGGCCGGGGAGATGGCTCAGTGGAATAAGCATTTCCTTGGCAAGTACAAGGGCCTGAGTTCAATCCCCGGTTCCACCCAAAAAAGATTAGCAAAAAACGAAAAGCATGCTGAAGAAAAAAAGAAACGAAACAAGAGGACCAAGCTGGTAAGGATTTTAGTTTTCTGCTACATATAAAATTAAGCTGCTACAAATTTCTGTGTAGGAACAACATATGACCAGTTAATGTCTCCTGAGGTATAGCTAGCTACATGTGAAATTTAAGTCATTTCTGTTAGAAGAGATGCTTTGGATATACCCCCATTCCTCTATTCCCTACACTGTTAAGATGTTGGGATAGTAGGTCACAAGAAGGGAGTGTTTCTTGTTTTTTTTAAAAATATTTGTGAAAAAAATAAAATTCCTCATGAATGTAAATTTGTACAATCTAACTGAATAGTCTTGTCATAAAACCTTTTTTTTTTTTTTTTTTTGGTAGAACCAGGGATTGAACTCATTCTGTTAAGCACTTATTCTACTGAGTTACCTCTTGCCCTTTTTTTTTGATGCCAGGGATGGAACTCAGGATCTTGCAATTGCCAGGCAAGTGCTTATGCCACTGAGCTATCTATCTCCCCTGCATCGTCATAAAATCTTGTCACACATATGAAAATAAAAATTTTCAGGGGCCAGGGAGATGGCTCAGGGGAATAAGCATTTCCCTGACAAGCACAAGGACCTGAGTTCAATCCCAGGTTCTGCCAAAAAAAAAAAAATTCAGCCTCCCAAATTTTAAAAAGGACTGGCTTCTCAACAAGCAAAAATATCTTTGAATGTCATTTCATTGAAAAAATTTCTACCAACTACTTTCCTAGAGTAGCCCCTTGTTGTGGCCCTGCCCTGCCCCTACCAGATGTTAGGTACTAAACCTATAACCAAGCTGTCTTGTAACATTTCTTGCCAACTGAAGCCACATTCTTCCAAACTGAGTGGTATGTCTCCTGCATCAGACTGTCAGTCCTACCATCACACCAGAAACGCACGCTGACTTCAGTATCTTCACCACTTGATACAACACATGGCACATAGCAGTACACTTCCTTAAAACCAAGTATTTAAGGAAATGAACTGACCAGCAGCACTACTCTTGAGTGAAAAATTAAACAAATCTTTTTTGTTTGCAGTACTAAGCACTGAACCTATGGCCATTTTGCACTGAGCTACACCTGTAGCTAGCTATTTTCTTCATTTTGAGAAAAGTTCTCACTAAGTAATTCCGATAAATCACTTCTTAAAAGTTTTGTCAGCGATATAGTTCAGTGACACAAGTGCCTGCCTGGCAAGCACAAGGTCCTGAGTGACTCCCAATATCAAAAAAAAAAAAAAAAAAAAAAAGTTAACTTTCACATTTAAAATTACTTTCTTTTATTAAACTCAATTTATTTGCTGATGACTTCAGAAACAACTTTTCTAAAAACAAGCATTGTAAACATATTTACTCAGCCCTCATTAACCTGATCCTTCTCACTAATCTACTTCTTCCTCTGTTTAATTCCCTTAATTCCAATTTTTTTTTTTTTTGGCTATACCAGGGACTGAACTCAGGCCCTTGAGCTTAACAGGGAAGCATTTATTCCACTGAGCCATCTTCCCGGCCCCAATCTTTTTTTTTTTTTTTTTTTTTTAAATGTATTTATTATGTTGTACAGGGTCTACAAGGTCTACACAGATTCAACAAGTAGTAATACTCCTGTTTTCAGCCTTCCAAGCACTAGGATTACAGGCACATGACACCATGCCCAGTCCTCTCAGCATGCCTGTGGGCAGGGCTGGCAGGACATGTAGGGATCAAACCCTGGTCCCTACATCATCTGCCTAAGCAGGCACTTTAAATCTGCTAAGCTATCTGGCCAGCCAGATAGCTACAACACTTTTATTGGGGACCAGGAAGATGGCTCAGAACAGTAAGCACTTGCCTGGCAAGTGCAAGGGCCCAAGTTCAATCCCTGGTTCTGAAAAAAAAAAAAGACCAACGTTTTTATCAGTAGTAACTTAATTTTAGAAACTTAAAAGTTGCTTTTTAAAAGATGTATTTATATACCTAACATTCTATATAAGAACATAACATTCTATATAAGGTGGATCAATTATTCATTCAATAAAATGAAAAGAGAGGCTGGGGAGATGGTTCAGTGGAATAAGTGCTTCCCTGGCAAGCGCAAGGGCCTGAGTTCAATCCCCAGCTCCGCAAAATAAATAAATAAAATAAAATACAATGAAAAGAGGCAGACATGGTATACATAACACCTGTAATCCCAGCATTCAGGAATCTTGAGGCCAGAGGATGGCTACTATGCTACATAGTGAGGTCAAGGCCAGCCCAAACTACATAGTGAGACCCTATCTTGAAAACGAGGGGAAGAAGAGAGAGGAGGGGAAGAAAAAGGAGGGGGAAGGATGCTGTTTTAAATGCTTGGCATATAATACTGGCATATAAAACCATGCCTTACAAAAAGTCAAAGAACCAATAAAGGAAGCTTCAGTATATAAAAAACTATTCTTTGAATAAAATCCAGGACCTACTACTAGGGCACCATAAAACCAACTCAGAATTTCATATAATGAACACTACCACATCCAATCATTTCTAAAAGAAAACAGCTTGGGGATGGGGGGAGGCTGAGGAGATGGTTCAGTGGAATAAGCACTTCCCTGGCAAGCACAAGGGCCTGAGTTCAATCGGTTCCACCAAAAAAGGAAAAAAAAAAAAAGAGGGAAAGAAAACAGGTTGGGTTAGTGGTACAAACTTCTAGTCCTTGTTACTAGGGAAGCTGAAGCAGGATTCTAAATATAAGGCCAGCCTGGGCAACTTACTGAAACTGTCTCAACATAAAATTAAAAAAGAGTTGGGGCTAGCCAAGCACGGTGGTGCACACCTGTAATACCAGCACTTAGGAGGCTAAGGCAATAGGATCCTTGTGAGTTTGAGACCAGTCTGGGCTACAAAGTGAGCTCAAGGCCCGCCTGAACTGGCATATTAAGACCCGGTCTAAAAAAAAAAAAAAAAAAAAAAAAAAAATTGGGGCTACAGCTCAATGGTAGAATGTTTTTATAGTAAAATGTACAGGATGCTGGGTTCAATCCCTAGTACTACAAAAGAAAACAAACAAAAAAGATACTTAAAAAGAGTCATAATTCAAAGGCTGTTTTCTCTGTTCTGTTTTATACCTCCCTGATTAACTTATAGTTACAAAGGGCTGGTGGCGAGAGATAACTCAGTAAACTAAGCACCTTAGGCAAGTGCAGGGACCAAGGTTTGATTTCTAGTACCACATGCCACGCCGACCCCACCCCCGGGATGCACTGAGCCCACTGAGACCCGGCATGGTGGCATAGGCCTGTAATTCCAGCGCTGGGGGAGGCTTAAAACAGGAGGATCGCCATGAGTCTGAGCTGCATACAGTGAGACCCTGTACCAAATAAAAAGAAAAAGGGTGGGGAATAAAGGGGAAGGGAGGAAGAGAAAAGGGAAAGGGGAGGGAAAGGGAGGGCAGGGCAGGGCAGAGCAGAGCAAGAATTTAGTTACAAAAACTAAAGAAGGCCAGCCAGATAGCTCAGCAGATAAAAGGGCCTACTTAGGGACAGGGTGATCTTTAGTACTGGCCCTGGTCCCACCCCAGGGAGCACTGAGGGGTGGCTGAGACTGAGTGTGGTGGTGCACACCTATAAATCCCAGCAGCGCTTGGAAGGCCAAAAATAGGAAGACCACAAGTCCGATCTGTGTAGTGAGACCCTGCAGATCCTGTACTAAGTACATTAAAAAAAAAAAAAAAAAAACTAAAGAAAGGTAGTATGTTACAGAAGCACTTTCATGATACTTAATTACAAAAAATTTTATACAAATTATCAGTGATGCATACAATTTTTAGAAATCACACTCTACACAAGTGTTTGACATAAAGTCCAATCTCTTAATAATGGAAAAAGTAAAAAAGTATACCTCTATGTATTCTTTTGCTAGATAAGCTTGAATATTAGCAAACTTATAATCTGTTAAAAGTGACAAACGTAAGGAGTAAAGTTAGGAAAGCTAATGAGCATCCTTTAGTTCAGTTATACAACTTACAATTGAGTTATTTTCCTTCTTCATCTAACATAAGAAAGAAAGCAAGGCAGTGGCACACACCTGTAATCCCAGCACTACTCAGAAATCCCAGCACTCAAGAGACCTAGGCAGGAGGCTCACCATTGTGAGTCTCAGACCAGTAGAGTTCAAAACCAGCCTGAACTACATAGTGAGCCCCCTATCTCAAAAAACCAAGATATCTTCAACAAAAAAAGGTGTTAACTATTCAACTGTGATCCAGAAAAGTTGTTGAAAACTGTGATCTTCAACAAAAAAAGGTGTTAACTATCCAACTGTGTACCTGTTCTACAGGTACCAGATGCTAAAGAAGTAACAGCTCTACAATTAATTATAAGCCATTTATACATAAAATGACCTGCTAATAGCAACTCTTTTTAAGATTATAGAACACAAGCAGTCATAGTGCAGTGACTTTCAGGTTGTGAAGGATATCACTCTGATATAATTCTAAACTACCACAAAAAAGATCCTGGTCTTCAAAACTTCATACTCTCAAAGAGAATCACAGCTACTTTGACCCATCCTCAAATACTACAATTCTACATATTAGGCTGCCAAGAGAATTTGTTCCCTGGAGTCTCCTCTGGAAGTACCTTTGAAAGATCTCACCTTACTTGTTTATCAAATATTTTCAGGACACAATCATTTTTAAGCTTCATCCTATGTTCTGTACCATAAGAAAAATGCTACCCAATAGTATTTTTTCTAGCCAGGCATGGTGGCATACACCTGCAATCCCAACACTCCAGAGAGGCTGATGCAGGAGAATTACTACAAGTTTGAGACTAGCCTGGGCCACAAAGTATGTTGAAGGCCAGTCTGAATGGCATAGTAAGATATTGTGTTGGAAAAAAAGAGGTGGGGGTGGGGGAGGCATGTGTACACAAAAAAGAGCAAGACCTGCTGAAGAAGACTACAGGTCAGATAATTTGCAGCTCAAGAGTATCAAAATGTTATTAATTGTTAAAGCTGAATGATAAATACTAAGTCTGTGAGTGCTTAGACTATTCTCCCTCTGCTGACATTTGCAGTATCTCAATAAAAGTATCAGAAATGTTTTCAAAGGGACCAGGGAGATGGCTCAGTGAGATTAAGCGCTTCCCTGGCAAGCGCAAGGGCCCGAGTTCAATTCCCTGGTTCGCCAAAACAAACAAAACAAAAATAAAATAAAAAACTGAGCTTTGGTTCTAATTTTACATCACATCAACAGAGCTGAGTGATTTGGATATGAAGTTACTAAATATCATAAAAGCTAATTTTCAATCCATAACTATGACTAATACACTTCCTACAATCCTTTCAACAAATAAACGCAAGCTGGGGCTATAATTTTTTTTTTTTTTTTTTTTTCTGGGGCTATAATTAAGCAGAACCTAACATGCTCATAACCATGGGTTCAATCCCAAGTACTCCAGGAATGAAAACAAAGGGGGCACATAGCTGTATTATATACATTATAAAATGTATAGCACATCAGATTTTCTTAATGTCATACTATGAAAAAATAGATCAAAATCTTGCTACTGCTAATTTCAGAATACTAGAAAGCAAAAAAAGCTGAATTCTGCTATTAGTGTACGCTACATTTATCTGAAGTGAGAATTTAGAGCCATTTTAAATTTCAAATGCATTATAGCACAGCTGAAAATAATTCTAGGAACTAGAAGAATAGATGTAAAAAGTTTGTTGTCAGATATCTGTCAACAGTCCTACTTCAGAGATAAGATTTCTTACTTTGTGGTACTGAGCTTTTAAAAGAACACTGAATTATTTGCTTTTATTAAAAAAAAAAAATGATGGTTTCACCTGTCTGTGAAAATGACAACAGTGCTCCCTATTTTATATCCCTTTATAAGTCTTCTGTTTGGGTTACATCCTTAACAAACCACTCATGTAGACATCTACAGCTAAAAGAGGAAAATCTTTCCAGGAGGAAATCTTTTATTAATTTCAGTCATTTCTAGCAAATGACAAATGAAGCCAACACGAGATTTAGCCCCTACTAGCTCCCACATCAAGTGTACCTTCTACCACCTTCTTTCCATCAAATGAAAGAAGTCACTGCATTTGTAATCATTTCAACCAAATCCAAAAGTCAAAGAATTAAATTCTTTATTCCGTTTAAGTAAGTTCATTGTCAAATGTTTTACATCCTTAATTAAAATGGTACTCTAGCTGGGCATGGTGGCACACACCTATGATGCTACAACTCAAGAGGCTGAGGCAGGACTACTGCAAGTTCAAGGTCAGCCTGAACTACAAAGTGAGTTTAAGGCCAGCCTAAACTCCACAGCAAAACCTTATCTCAAAAAGCCAAAATAAAATAAAACACACCAGATCAACATATCTGCAGACAGAATCTAAATTGAGATTGATGATGTAAGGACCTAGCAAGACTATCTTCTATGTAACAATGCTACTTTCAAATTAAACTGTAAAAAAAAAAAAAAAAAAAAAAAAAAAAAAAAAAAAAAAAAAAAAAAAAAAAAAAAAAAAAAAAAAAAAAAAAAAAAAAAAAAAAAAAAAAAAAAAAAAAAAAAAAAAAAAAAAAAAAAAAA